>AWOL01S0028508.1:0-13490 GCA_000715115.1 Nicotiana otophora | reverse complement strand
GGGTTAAGATATGTAAAACATCCTGAGCGAAGAGTACTTTTACCCGAAACTAATAGCTAGCTCCCACTAGGCGAAAAAGGTCTACTTGGGTTAAGCTATGTAAAACATCCTGAACGAAGAGTACTTCTTTCCGGAACTAATAGCTGGACCCCCCTAGGCGAAAAGGTTCTACCTGGGTTAAGGTACGTAAAACAAGCTTGAGTGAAGAGTACTTCTACCTGGAAATATGACCTGGATCCCCCTAGGCGAAAAGGTTCTACCTGGGTTAAGCTAAGTAAAACATCCTGAGTGAAGAGTACTTCTATCCGTAACTATGATATGGATCCTCCTAGGAGAAAACGTTCAACCTAGGTTAAGCTACGTAAAACATCCTGAGTGAACTGTACTTCTATAAGGAACTATGAGCTGGATTCCCCTAGGCGACAAGGTTTTACCTGGGTTAAGATATGTAAAACATCCTGAGCGAAGAGTACTTCTCCCTGGAACTATGAGATGGATCCCCCTAGGCGAAAAGGTTCTACCTGGGTTACGCTGCGTAAAACAGCCTGAGCGAAGAGTACTTCTACCCGAAACTATGAGCTGGATCTCCCTAGGCAACAAGGTTCTATCTGGGTTAAGATACGTAAAACATCCTGAGCGAAAAGTACTTCTACCCAAAACTAATAGCCGGATCCCACTAGGCAAACAAGGTCTACTTGGGTTAAGCTACGTAAAACATCTTGAGCGAAGAGTATTTCTAACCGGAACTATTAGCTGGATCCCCTAGGCGAAAAGGTTCTACCTGGGTTAAGCTACCTAAAACAAGCCTGGTCAAAGAGTACTTCTACCCGGAAATATGAGCTAGATCCCCCTAGGCAAAAAGGTTCTACCTGGGTTTAGCTAAGTAAAACATCCTGAGTGAAGAGTACTTCTACCCGGAACTATGAGATGGATCTCCCTAGGAGAAAAGGTACTTCCTGGGTTAAGCTACGTAAAACATCCTAAGCGAAGAGTACTTCTACCCGGAACTATGAGTTGGATCCCCCTAGGCGAAAAAGGTGATACCTGGGTTAAGGCACGTAAAAGATAATGAGCGAAGAGTACTTCTACTCAGAACTATGAGTTGCATTCCCCTAGGCGAAAAAGTCATACCTAGGTTAAGCTACGTAAAACATCCTGAGCGAAGAGTACTTCTACCCGGAACTATGAGTTGGATCCCCCTAGGCGAAAAAGGTGATACCTGGGTTAAGGCACGTAAAAGATAATGAGCGAAGAGTACTTCTACTCAGAACTATGAGTTGCATTCCCCTAGGCGAAAAAGTCATACCTAGGTTAAGCTACGTAAAACATCCTGAGCGAAGAGTACTTCTACCCGGAACTATGAGTTGGATCCCCCTAGGCGAAAAGGTTCTACATGCGTAAAGCTACGTAAAACAGCCTTAGTGAAGAGTACTTCTACCCGAAACTAATAGCTAGATCCCACTAGGCGAAAAGGTTCTACCAGGGTTAAGCTACGAAAACATCCTAAACGAAGAGTACTTATCGCAAAACTATAAGCTGGATCCCCCATAGGTGACATGGTTCTACCTGGGTTAAGCTTCGTAAAATATCCTGAGCGAAGAGTACTTCTACCAGAAACTAATAGCTGGATCCCACCAGGCGAAAAATGTCTACTTGGGTTAAGCTACGTAAAACATCCTGAGCGAAGAGTAATTCTACCCGGAACTATTAGCTGGATCCTCCTAGACGAAAAGGTTCTACCTGGGTTAAGCTACGTTAAACAAGCCTGGGTAAATAGTACTTCTACCCAGAAATATGAGCTGGATCCCCCTAGGCAAAAAGGTTCAACCTTGGTTTAGCTAAGTAAAACATCCTGAATGAAGAGTACTTCTACCCGGAACTATGAGATGGATCCCCCTGGGAGAAAAGGTTCTACCTGGGTTAAGCTACGTAAAACATCCTGAGCGAGGTGTAATTCTACCCGGAACTAGGAGCTGGATCCCCCTAGGCGACAAGGATCTACCTGGGTTAAGATATGTAAAACATCCTGAGCGAAGAGTACTTCTCCCTAGAAATATGAGATGGATCCCCCTAGGCAAAAAGTTCTACCTGGGTTACACAATGTAAAACAGCCTGAGCGAAGAGTACTTTTACCCAGAACTTTGAGCTGGATCCCCCTAGGTGACAAGGTTCTACCAGGGTTAATATACTTATAACATCCTTAGCGAAGAGTACTTCTACCCAAAACTATGAGCTGGATCCCACTAAGCGAAAATGTTCTACCTGGGTTAAGCTATGTTAAACATCCTGAGCGAAGAGTACTTCTACCCAGAACTATGAGTTAGATCCTCCTAGGCGAAAAGGTTCTACCTGGGTTAAGCTACGTAAAACATCTTGAGCGAAGAGTACTTCTACCCAGAACTATGAGTTAGATCCTCCTAGGCGAAAAGGTTCTACCTGGGTTAAGCTACGTAAAACATCTTGAGCGAAGAGTACTTCTACCCGCAACTATGACCTAGATTCCCCTACGCGAAAAGGTTCTATCTGGGTTAAGCTACGTAAAACAAGCCTCGGCGAAGAGTACTTCAACCCGAAAATATAAGCTAGATCCCCCTAGGCGAAACTGTTCTACCAGGGTCAAGCTACGAAAACATCCTGAACGAAGAGTACTTCTACCTAAAACTATGACCTGGATCCCCGTAAGAGAAAAGGTGTTTACCTGGGTTAAGCTACGTAAAACATCCTGAGCGAAAAGAATTTCTACCTGAAACTATGAGCTGGATCCCCCTAAGCGAAAATGTGTTTACCTGGGTTAAGCTATGTAAAACATCCTGAGCGAAGAGTACTTCTACCCGGAACTATGAGCCGGATCCCCCTAGGCAAAAAGGTTCTACCTGGGTTAAGCTAAGTAAAACATCCTGAGCGAAGAGTACTTCTACTCGGAATTATGAGCTGGATCCTTCTAGGTGAAGGTTCTGCCTGGGTTAAGGTATGTAAAATATCCTAAACGAAGAGTACTTCTACCCGGAATTATGAGTTGGATCCCCCTAAGAAAACAAGTTCTACCTGGGTTAATCTACATAAAGCAAGCCTGGGCGAAGAGTACTTCTACTCGGAACTATGGGCTTTCTCCCCCTAGGCGAAAAGGTTCTACCTGGGTTAAGCTATGTATAACATCCTGAGCGAAGAGAACTTCTACCCGGAACTATGATCTGGATCCCCCTAGGCTAAAAGGTTCTACCTGGGTTAAGCTACGTAAAACAAGCCTGGGTGAGGAGTACTTCTACCCGGAACTATGAGCTAGATCCCCTTAGGCGAAAAGGTTTTACCTAGGTTAAGCTATGTAAAATATCCTGAGCGAAGAGTACTTCTACTCGGAACTATGAGCTGGATCCCCCTAGGTGAAAAGGTTCTGCCTAGGTTAAGGTATGTAAAACAGCCTACACAAAAAGTACTTCTACCCGTAATTATGAGCTGGATCCTTCTAGGAAAAAATGTTCTACCTGAGTTAAGCTACATAAAACAAGCCTGGGTGAAGAGTACTTCTACCAATAAATATGAGCAGGATCCCTCTAGGCGAAAAAGTTCTACCTGGGTTAAGCTAAGTAATACATCCTGAGCAAAGAGTACTTCTACCCGGAACTATGAGCTGGACCCCCCTAGGCGACAAGGTTCTACCTGGGTTAAGCTACGTAAAACATGCCGAGCGAAGAGTACTTCTTCCCGAAACTAAGAGCTGGATCCCCCTAGGCGAAAATGTTCTACCTGGGTTAAGCTACGTTAAACATCCTGAGTTAAGAGTACTTCTACCTGAAACTATTAGCTGGATCCCCCTAGGCGAAAAGGTTCTAATAGGGTTAAGCTACATAAGACAAGCCTAGGCGAAGAGTACTTCTACCCGTAAATATGAGCTGGATCCCCCTAGGCAAAAAGGTTCTACCTGTGTTAAGCAACATAAAACAGCCTTAGGTAATAGTACTTCTACCCTAAATTATAAGCTGGATCCCCCTAGGCGAAAAGGTTCTACCAGGCTTAAGCTACAAAAGCATTTTGTGCGAAGAGTGCTTCTACCCGGAACTATGAGCTGGATCCCCCTATGCGCAAAGGTTCTACCTAGGTTAAGCTACATAAAACAGCCTTAGTGAAGAGTACTTCTACCTGAAAATATGAGATGTTACCCCTAGGCGAAAAGTTTCTACCTGGGTTAAGCTACGCAAAACAGCCTGAGCGTAGAGTACTTCTACCCGAGACTATGATTTGGATCCCCCTAAGCTTAAATGTTCTACCAGGGTAAAGCTATGAAAATATCCTTAACGAAGAGTACTTCTACTCAAAACTATTTGTTGGATCACTCTAAGAGAAAAGGTGTTACCTAGGTTAAGCTATGTAAAACATCCTGAGTGAATATTACTTCTACCCGGAACTATGAGCTGGATCCCCCTAGGCGAAAAGGTTCTTCCTAGGTTAAGCTACGTAAAACATCCTGAGCGAAGAGTATTGCTACCCGAAACTATGAGCTGGATCCCCTTAAGAGAAAAGGTGTTTACCTGGTTAAGCTATGTAAAACATCTTGAGCGAAGAGTACTTCTACCCGGAACTATAAGATGGATCCCTCTAGGAGAAAAGGTTCTACCTGGGTTAAGCTAAGTAAAACATCCTGAGCGAAAAGTACTTCTTCTCGGAACTATGAGCCGGATCCCCCTAGGCAAACAAAGTCCTACATGGGTTAAGCTACGTGAAACTTCCTGAGCGAAGATTACTTCTACCCAGAACAATGAGCTTGACCCCCTAGGCGACAAGGTTCTACCTGGGTTAATCTACTTAAAACATCCTGAGCGAAGAGTACTTCTACCCGAAATTAAGAGCTGGATCCCCCTAGGCGAAAACGTTCTACCTGGGTTAAGCTCTATAAACCAAGCCTGGGTGAAGAGTACTTTACCCATAAATATGAGCTGGATCCCTCTAGGCGAAAAGGTTATACCTGGGTTAAGCTAAGTAAAACATCCTGATCAAAGAATACTTCTACCCGAAACTATGAGCTTGACCCCCCTAGGCGACAAGGTTCTATCTGGGTTAAGCTACATAAAACATCCTGAGCGAAGTGTACTTCTACCCGAAACAAATAGCTAGATCCCCCTAGGCGGAAAAGTTCTACCATAGTTAAGCTACGTAAAACAGCCTGAGCGAAAAGTACTTCTACCCGAAACTATGAGCTGGATCCCCCTAGGCGTAAAGGTGCTACCAGGGTTAAGCTACAAAAACATCCTGAACGAAGCGTACTTCTACCCAAAACTATGAGATGAATCCCCTTAAGAGAAAAGGTGTTTACCTGAATTAATCTATGTAAATCATCCTGAGCGAAGAGTATTTCTACCCGAAACTATGAGTTGGATCCCCCTAAGCGAAAAGGTGTTTACTTGGGTAAATCTATGTAAACCATCCTGAGCGAAGAGTACTTCTACCCGGAACTATGAGCTGGATCCCCCTTGTCGAAAAGTTTCTACCTGGTTAAGCTACGTAAAACATCCTAAGCGAAGAGTACTTCTACCCAAAACTATAAGCTGGATCCACCTAAGAGAAAAGGTGTATACCTGGGTTAAGCTATGTAAACTATCCTGAGCGAAGAGTACTTCTACTTGGAACTATAAGCTGGATCCTCTTAGGAGAAAAGGTTCTGCCTAGGAAAAGGTACTTAAGACATCCTAAACAAAGAGTACTTCTACCCGGAATTATGAACTGGATCCCCCTAGGTGCAAAAGGTGCTACCTGGGTTAAGCTACGTGAAACATCCTGGGCGAAGGTTACTTCGACCCAGAACTATGAGCTTGACCCCCCTTAGCGACAAGGTTCTACCCGGGTTAATCTACTTAAACCATCTTGAGCGAATAGTACTTCTACCCAAAACTAAGAGCTAGATCACCCTAGGCGAACAAGTTCTTCCTGCGTTAAGTTACGTAAAACAAGCCTGGGCGAAGAGTACTTCTACCCATAAATATGAGCTGGATCGCTCTAGGCGAAAAGGTTCTACCTGGGTTATACTAAGTAAAACAACCTGAACGAAAAGTACTTCAACCCAGAACTATGATATTGACCCCCCTAGGCGACAAGGTTCTACCTGGGTTAGGCTACATAAAACATCCAGAGGGAAGAGTAATTCTACCCGAAACTAAGAGCTGTATCCCCTTAGGCAAACGAGTTCTA
Organism: Nicotiana otophora; assembly: GCA_000715115.1. NCBI lineage: Eukaryota > Viridiplantae > Streptophyta > Magnoliopsida > Solanales > Solanaceae > Nicotiana > Nicotiana otophora. The sequence goes on along the minus strand of AWOL01S0028508.1, from coordinate 7,310 downwards.
CCTGGGTTAACCTACGTCAAACTTCCTGTGCGAAGATTAATTCTACCCAGAACTATGAGCTTGACCCCCCTAGGCGACAAGGTTCTACTTGGGTTAATCTACGTAACACATCCTGAGCGAAGAGTACTTCTACCCGAAACTACTAGCTGGATCCCACTAGGCAAAAAAGGTCTACTTGGGTTAAGCTACGTAAAACATCTTGAGCGAAGAGTACTTCTACCCGGAACTATTAGCTGGATCCCCCAAGGCGAAAAGGTTCTACTTGGGTTAAGCTACGTAAAACAAGCCTGGTCAAAGAGTACTTCTACCCGGAAATATGAGCTAGATCCCCCTACGCGAAAAGCTTCTACCTAGGTTTAGCTAAGTAAAACATCCTGAGTGAAAAGTACTTCTACCCGGAACTATGAAATGGATCCCCCTAGGAGAAAAGGTGCTTCCTGGGTTAAGCTACGTAAAACATCCTAAGCGAAGAGTACTTCTACCTGGAACTATGAGTTGGATCCCCCTAGGAGAAAAGGTGCTTCCTGGGTTAAGCTACGTAAAACATCCTAAGCGAAGAGTACTTCTACCTGGAACTATGAGTTGGATCCCCCTAGGCGAAAAAGGTGATACCTAGGTTAAGGCACGTAAAACATCATGAGCGAAGAGTACTTCTACTTAGAACTATGAGTTGAATTCCCCTAGGGGAAAAAGGTCTACCTGGGTTAAGCTACGTAAAACATCCTTAGAGAAGAGTACTTTTACCCGGAACTATGAGCTGGATCCCTCTAGGCGAAAAGGTTATACATGGGTAAAGCTACGTAAAATAACCTTAGTGAAGAGTAATTCTACCCGAAACCATGAGCTGGATCCACTAGGCAAAAAGGTTCTACCAGGGTTAAGCTATGAAAACATCCTGAACGAAGAGTACTTCTACGCGAAACTATGAGCTGGATCCCCCCTAGGCGACATGGTTCTACCAGGGTTAAGCTTCGTAAAACATCCTGAGCGAAGAGTACTTCTACCCGAAACTAATAGCTGGATCCTACTAGGCAAAAAAGGTCTACTTGGGTTAAGCTACGTAAAACATCCTGAGCGAAGAGTACTTCTATCCGGAACTATTAGCTGGCTCCCCCTAGGCTAAAAGGTGCTACCTGGGTTAAGCTACGTAAAACAAGGCTGGGTAAAGAGGACTTCTATCTGGAAATATGAGCTGGATCACCCAAGGAAAAAAGGTTCTACCCGGGTTTAGCTAAGTAAAACATCCAGAGTGAAGAGTACATCTACCCAGAACTATGAGATGGATCCCCCTAGGAGAAAAGGTTCTACCTGGGTTAAGCTATGTAAAACATCCTGAGCGAAGAGTACTTCTACCCAGAACTATGAGCTGGATCCCCCTAGACGACAAGGATCTACCTGGATTAAGATATGTAAAACATCCTGAGCGAAGAGTACTTCTACCCAGAACTATGAGCTGGATCCCCCTAGACGACAAGGATCTACCTGGATTAAGATATGTAAAACATCCTGAGCGAAGAGTACTTCTACCCAGAACTATGAGCTGGATCCCCCTAGACGACAAGGATCTACCTGGATTAAGATATGTAAAACATCCTGAGCGAACAGTACTTCTACCCAAAACTATAAGCCGGATCCCACTAAGCAAAAAAGTTCTACCTGGGTTAAGCTACGTTAAACATCCTGAGCGAAGAGTACTTCTTCCCGGAACAATGAGCTGGATCAACCCAGGCGAAAAGGTTCTACCTGGGTTAAGCTACGTAACAAATCTTGAGCTAAAAGTACTTCTACCCGCAACTATGACCTGGATTCTCCTAGGCGAAAAGGTTCTATCTAGGTTAAGCTATGTAAAACAAGCCTCGTCAAAGAGTACTTCTACCCAGAAATATGAGCTGGATCCCCCTAGGCGAAAAGGTTCTACCTGGGTTTAGCTAAGTAAAACATCCTGAGTGAAGAGTACTTCTACCCGGAACTATAAGATGGATCCCCCTAGGAGAAAATGTGCTTCCTGGGTTAAGCTACGTAAACCATCCTAAGCGAAGAGTACTTCTACCCAGAACTATGAGTTGGATCCCCCTAAAAGAAAAAGGTGATACCTGGGTTAAGGCATATAAAACATCATGAGCGAAAAGTACTTCTACTCAGCACTATGAGTTGAATTCCCCTAGGCGAAAAAGGTCTACCTGGGTTAAGCTACGTAAAACATCCTCAGCGAAGAGTACTTGTACCCGGAACTATGAGCTGGATCCCCCTAGGCGAAAACGTTCTACATGGGAAAAGCTACGTAAAACAGCCTTAGTGAAGAGTACTTCTACCCGAAACTATGTGCTGGATCCACTAGGCGAAAAGGTTCTACCAGGGTTAAGCTACGAAAACATCCTGAACGAAGAGTACTGCTACGCGAAACTATGAGCTGGCTCCCCCTCGGCGACATGGTTCTACTAGGGTTAAGCTTCGTAAAACATCCTGAGCGAAGAGTACTTCTACCCGAAACTAATAGCTGGATCCCACTAAGCAAAAACGGTCTTCTAGGGTTAAGCTACATAAAACATCCTGAGCGAAGAGTACTTCTACCCGAAACTAATAGCTGGATCCCACTAAGCAAAAACGGTCTTCTAGGGTTAAGCTACATAAAACATCCTGAGCGAAGAGTACTTCTACCCGAAACTAATAGCTGGATCCCACTAAGCAAAAACGGTCTTCTAGGGTTAAGCTACATAAAACATCCTGAGCGAAGAGTACTTCTACCCGGAACTATTAGCTAGATCCCCCTAGGCGAAAAGGTTCTACCTGGGTTAAGCTACGTAAAGCAAGCCTGGGTAAATATTACTTCTACCCAGAATTATAATCTGGATCCCTCTAGCCGAAAAGGTTCTACCTGGGTATAGCTAAGTAAAACATCCTGAGTGAAGAGTACTTCTACCCGGAACTATGAGATAGATCCCCCTAGGAGAAAAGGTGCTTCCTGGGTTAAGCTACATAAAGCATCCTAAGCGAAGAGTACTTCTACCCGGAACTATGAGTTAGATCCCCCTAGGCAAAAAAGGTTATACCTGGGTTAAGGCTCGTAAAATATCATGAGCGAAGAATACTTCTACTCGGAACTATGATCTGAATTCCCCTAGGCGAAAAAGGTCTACCTGGGTTAAGTATGTAAAACATCTTGAGCGAAGAGTACTTCTACCCGGAAATATAAGCTGGATCCCCCGAGGCGAGAAGGTTTTACATGGGTAAACCTACGTAAAACAGCCTTAGTGAAGCGCACTTCTACCCGAAACTATGAGTTGGATCCCCTTGGCGAAAAGGTTCTACCAGGGTGAAGCTACAAAAACATCCTGGACGAAGAGTACTTCAACCCGAAACTATGAGCTGGATCCCCCCTAGGCGACAAGGTTCTACCTGTGTTTAGCTTCATTAAACATCCTGAGCGAAGCGTACTTCTACCCGAAACTAATAGCTAGATCCCACTAGGCGAAAAATGTCTACTTGGGTTAAGCTACGTAAAACATCCTGAGCAAAGAGTACTTCTACCCGGAACTATTAGCTGGATCCTCCTAGGAGAAAGGGTTCTACCAGGGTTAAGCTACGTAAAATAGGCCTGGGTAACTAGTACTTCTACCGGAAATATGAGCTGTATCCCCCTAGGCGAAAAGGTTCTACCTGGGTTTAGCTAAGTAAAACATCCTGAATGAAGAGTAGTTCTACCCAGAACTATGAGATGGATCCCCCTAGGAGAAAAGGTTCTACCTGGGTTAAGCTACGTAAAACATCCTGAGCGAAGAGTAATTCTACCCGGAACTATGAGCTGGATCCCCCTAGTCGAGAAGGATCTACCTGGGTTAAGATATGTAAAACATCCTGAGCGAAGAGTACTTCTCCCTGGAAATATGAGATGGATCCCCCTAGGCGAAACGGTTCTACCTGGGTTATACAATGTAAAACAGCCTAAGCGAAGAGTACTTCTACCCGGAACTATGAGCTGGATCCCCCTAGGTGACAAGGTTCTACCAGGGTTAAGATACGTAAAACATCTTGAGCGAAGAGTATTTCTACCCAAAACTATGAGCCGGATCCCACTAAGAGAAATTATTCTACCTGGGTTAAGCTACGTTAAACATCCTGAGCGAAGAGTACTTCTATCGGGAACTATGAGCTGGATCCTCCTAGGAGAAAAGGTTCTACCTGGGCTAACCTACGTAAAATATCTTGAGCGAAGAGTACATCTACCCGCAACTATGACCTGGATTCCCCTAAGCGAAAAGGTTCTATCTGGGTTAAGCTACGTAAAACAAGCATGGGCGAAGAGTACTTCTACCCGGAAATATAAGTTAGATCCCCATAAGCGAAACTGTTCTACCAGGGTTAAGCTACGAAAACATCCTGAACGAAGAGTGCTTCTACCCAAAACTATGACCTGGCTCCCCCTAAGAGAAAAGGTGTTTACCTGGGTTAAGCTATGTAAAACATCCTTAGCGAAGAGTACTTCTATCCGGAACTATGAATTGGATCACCCTAGGCGAAAAGGTTCTACCTGGGTTAAGCTACGTAAATCATTTTGAGCGAAGAGTATTTCTACCTGAAACTATGAGCTGGATCCCCCTAAGCGAAAATGTGTTTACCTGGGTAAAGCTATGTAAAACATCCTGAGCGAACAGTACTTCTACCCGGAACAATGAGCCGGATCCCCCTAGGCAAAAAACTTCTACCTGGGTTAAGCTAAGTAAAACATCCTGAGCGAAGAGTACTTCTACTCGGAACTATGAGCTGGATCCCTCTAGGTGAAAAGGTTCTGCCTGGGTTAAGGTATGTAAAACATCCTAAACGAAGAGTACTTCTACCCGGAATTATGAGTTGGATCCCCCTAAGCAAAATAGTTCTACCTGGGTTAAGCTACATAAAACAAGTCTGGGCGAAGAGTACTTCTACCCATAAATATTAGCAGGATCCCTCTAGGCAAAAGGGTTCTACCTGGGTTAAGCTAAGTAAAACATCCTGAGCAAAGAGTACTTCTACCCGGAACTATGGGCTTGAACCCCCTAGACGAAAAGGTTCTACCTGGGTTAAGCTATGTAAAACATCCTGAGCGAAGAGTACTTCTACCTGGAACTATGAGCTGGATCCCCCTAGGCGAAAAGGTTCTACCTGGGTTAAGCTACGTAAAACAAGCCTGGGTGAGGAGTACTTCTACCCGGAACTATGAGCTAGATCCCCCTAGGCGAAAAGATTCTACCTTGGTTAAGCTAAGTAAAACATCCTGAGTGAAGAGTACTTCTACTCGGAACAATGAGCTGGATCCCCCTAGGTGAAAAGGTTCTGCCTGGGTTAAGGTATGTAAAACAGCCTAAACGAAAAGTACTTCTACCCGTAATTATGAGCTGGATCCTCCTAGGCAAAAACATTCTACCTGGGTTAAGCTACATAAAACAAGCCTGGGTGAAGAGTACTTCTACCCATAAATATGAGCAGGATCCCTCTAGGAGAAAATGTTCTACCTGGGTTAAGCTAAGTAATACATCCTGAGCAAAGAGTACTTCTACCCGGAACTATGAGCTTGACCCCCCTAGGCGACAAGATTCTACCTGGGTTAAGCTACGTAAAACATGTTGAGCGAAGAGTACTTCTTCCCGAAACTAAGAGCTGGATGCCCCTAGGCTCTATTTGGGTTAAGCTACGTTAAGCATCCTGAGTGAAGAGTACTTCTACCTGAAACTATTAGCTGGATCACCCTTGGTGAAAAGATTCTAACTGGGTTAAGCTACATAAGACAAGCCTAGGCGAAGAGTACTTCTACCCGTAAATATGAGATGGATCTCCCTAGGCGAAAAGGTTCTACCTGTGTTAAGCTATATAAAACAGCCTTAGGTAATAGTACTTGTATCCGAAATTATGAGCTGGATCCCCTTAGGCGAAAAGGTTCTACCATGCTTAAGCTACAAAAGCATCTTGAGCGAAGAGTACTTCTACCCGAAACTATGAGCCGGATCCCCTTATGCGCAAAGGTTTTACCTAGGTTAAGCTACATAAAAAGGCCTTAGTGAAGAGTACTTCTACCTGCAAATATGAGATGTTACCCCTAGGCGAAAAGTTTCTACCTGGGTTAAGCGACACAAAACAGCCTGAGCGTAGAGTACTTCTACCCGAAACTATGAGCTGGATCCCCCTAGGCGTAAACGTTCTACCAGGGTAAAGCTATGAAAATATCCTTAACGAAGAATACTTCTACTCAAAACTATTTGTTGGATCACTCTAAGACAAAAGGTGTTTGCCTAGGTTAAGCTATGTAAAATATCCTGAGCGAAGAGTACTTCTACCCAAAACTATGAGCTGGATCCCCCTAGGCGAAAAGGTTCTACCTAGGTTAAGCTACGTAAAACATCCTGAGCGAAGAGTACTTCTACCCAAAACTATGAGCTGGATCCCCCTAGGCGTAAACGTTCTACCAGGGTAAAGCTATGAAAATATCCTTAACGAAGAATACTTCTACTCAAAACTATTTGTTGGATCACTCTAAGACAAAAGGCGTTTGCCTAGGTTAAGCTATGTAAAATATCCTGAGCGAAGAGTACTTCTACCCAAAACTATGAGCTGGATCCCCCTAGGCGAAAAGGTTCTACCTAGGTTAAGCTACGTAAAACATCCTGAGCGAAGAGTATTTCTACCCGAAACTATGAGCTGGATCCCCTTAAGATAAAAGGTGTTTACCTGGTTAAGCTATGTAAAACATCTTGAGGGAAAAGTACTTCTACCCGGAACTATAAGATTGATCCATCTAGGAGAAACGGTTCTACCTGGGTTAAGCTAAGTAAAACATCCTGAGCGAAGAGTACTTCTTCTCGGAACTATGAGCTGGATCCCCCTAGGCAAAAAAAGTGCTACCTGGGTTAAGCTACGTGAAACTTCCTGAGCGAAGATTACTTCTACCCAGAACAATGAGCTTGCCCCCCTAGGCGACAAGGTTCTACCTGGGTTAATCTACTTAAAACAGCCTGAGCGAAGAGTACTTCTACCCGAAATTAAGAGCTGGATCCCCTAGGCGAAAAAGGTCTACCTGGGTTAAGCTCCATAAACCAAGCCTGGGCGAAGAGTACTTTACCCATAAATATGAGCTGGATCCCTCTAGGAGAAAAGGTTCTACCTGGGTTAAGCTAAGTAAAACATCCTGAGCGAAGAATACTTCTACCCGGAACTATGAGCTTGACCCCCTAGGCGACAAGGTTCTACCTGGGTTAAGCTACGTAAAACATCCTGAGCGAAGAGTACTTCTACCCAAAACTATGAGCTGGAGCCCCCTAGGCGAAAAGGTTCTACTTGGG
>AWOL01S0028507.1:0-62270 GCA_000715115.1 Nicotiana otophora | reverse complement strand
GAATGAAGAGTACTTCTACCCGAAACTATAGGCTGAATCCCTCTAAGAGAAAAGGTGTTTACCTGGGTTAATCTATGTAAAACATCATGAGCAATGAGTACTTCTTCCCGAAACTATGCGCTGGATCCCGCTAGGCGAAAAGGTTCTACCTGGGTTAAGCTAAGTAAAACATCCTGAGCGAAGAATACTTCTACCCGGAACTATGAGCTTGACCCCCTAGGCGACAAGGTTCTACCTGGGTTAAGCTAAGTAAAACATCCTGAGCGAAGAATACTTCTACCCGGAACTATGAGCTTGACCCCCTAGGCGACAAGGTTCTACCTGGGTTAAGCTAAGTAAAACATCCTGAGCGAAGAATACTTCTACCCGGAACTATGAGCTTGACCCCCTAGGCGACAAGGTTCTACCTGGGTTAAGCTACGTAAAACATCCTGAGCGAAGAGTACTTCTACCCAAAACAAAGAGCTGGATCCCCCTAGGCAAAAAAGTTCTACCTAAGGTAAGCTACGTAAAACAGCCTGAGTGAAGAGTACTTTTATCCGAAACTATGAGGTGGATCCCCCTAGGCGTAAAGGTTCTACCAGGGTTAATTTACGAATACATCCTGAACGAAGAGTACTTCTACCCGAAACTATAAGCTGAATCCCTCTAAGAGAAAAGGTGTTTACCTGGGTTAATCTATGTAAAACATCATGAGCAAAGAGTACTTCTACCCGAAACTATGCGCTGGATCCCGCTAGGCGAAAAGGTTCTACCTGGGTTAAGCTATATAAAACATCCTGAGCGAATAGTATTTCTACCCGAAACTATGAGTTGGATCCCCCTAAGCGAAAAGGTGTTTACTAGGTAAACCATCCTGAGCGAAGAGTGCTTCTACCCGGAACTATAAGCTGGATCTATCTAAGAGAAAAGGTGTTTACCTGGGTTAAGCTATGTAAACTATCCTGAGCGAAGAGTACTTCTTCTTGGAACGATAAGCTGGATCCCCTTAGAAGAAAAGGTTCTGCCTGGGTTAAGGTACGTAAAACATCCTAAATGAAGAGTACTTCTACCCGGAATTATGAACTGGATCCCCCTAGGCGAAAAAGGTGCTACCTGGGTTAAGCTACGTGAAACATCCTGGGCGAAGGTTACTTCGACCCAGAACTATGAGCTTGACCCTCCTTGGAGACACGGTTCTACCCGGGTTAATCTACTTAAAACATCCTGAGCGAAGAGTACTTCGACCCAAAACTAAGAGCTAGATCACCCTAGGCGAACAAGTTCTACCTGGGTTAAGCTACGTAAAACAAGCCTAGGTGAAGAGTACTTCTACCCATAAATATGAGCTGGATCCCTCTAGGCGAAAAGGTTCTACCTGGGTTATACTAAGTAAAACAACCTGAACGAAGAGTACTTCACTCCGGAACTATGATCTTGAGCCCCCTAGGCGACAAGGTTCTACCTGGGTTAAGCTACATAAAACATCTTGAGCAAAGAGTACTTCTACCCGAAACTAAGAGCTGGATCCCCCTAGGCAAAAGAGTTCTACCTGGGTTAAGCTACGTGAAACATCCTGAGCGAAGATTAATTATACCCAGAACTATGAGCTTGACCCCCCTAGGCGACAAGGTTCTACTAAGGTTAATCTACTTAAAACATCCTGAGCAAAGAGTACTTCTACCCGAAACTAAGAGCTGGATCCCCCTAAGCGAAAACGTTCAACCTGGGTTAAGCTACGTAAAACAACCCTGGGTGAAGAGTACTTCTACCAATAAATATGAGTTGGATCTCTCTAGGAGAAAAGGTTCTACCTGGGTTAAGCTAAGTAAAACATCCTGAGTGAAGAGTACTTCTACCCGGAACTACGAGCTTGACTCCCTAAGCGACAAGGTTCTACCTGGGTTAAGCTACGTAAATCTTCCTGAGCGAAGTTTACTTCTACCCGAAACTAAGAGCTAGATCCCCCTAGTCACAAAGGTTCTACCTGGGTTAGGCTACATAAAACTGCCTTAGTGAAGCATACTTCTACCCGGAAATATGAGATGTTACCCCTAGGCGAAATGTTTCTACCTGGGTTAAGCTATGTAAAACCGCCTGAGCGAATAGTACTTCTACCAGGAATTATGAGCTGGATCCCTCTAGGTGAAAAGGTTCTACCTGAGTTAAGCTACGTAAAAAAGTTTGGGGAAAGAGTACTTCTACCCAGAACTATGAGCTGGATCCCACTAGGCGACAAGGTTCTACCTGGGTTAAGCTACATAAAATATACTGAGCGTAGAGTACTTCTAACCGAAACTAAGAGCTGGATTCCCCTAGGCGAAAATGTTCTACCTGGGTTAAGCTACGTAAAATATCCTGAGCGAAGAGTACTTCTACCCGGAACTATGCGCTGGATCACCCAAGGGAAAAAGGTTCTACCTGAGTTAAGCTACGTAAAACATCCTATCCGGAGAGTACATCTACCCGGAACTATGCGCTGGATCACCCAAGGGAAAAAGGTTCTACCTGAGTTAAGCTACGTAAAACATCCTATCCGGAGAGTACATCTACCCGGAACTATGCGCTGGATCACCCAAGGGAAAAAGGTTCTACCTGAGTTAAGCTACGTAAAACATCCTATCCGGAGAGTACATCTACCCGGAACTATGCGCTGGATCACCCAAGGGAAAAAGGTTCTACCTGAGTTAAGCTACGTAAAACATCCTATCCGGAGAGTACATCTACCCGGAACTATGCGCTGGATCACCCAAGGGAAAAAGGTTCTACCTGAGTTAAGCTACGTAAAACATCCTATCCGGAGAGTACATCTACCCGGAACTATGCGCTGGATCACCCAAGGGAAAAAGGTTCTACCTGAGTTAAGCTACGTAAAACATCCTATCCGGAGAGTACATCTACCCGGAACTATGCGCTGGATCACCCAAGGGAAAAAGGTTCTACCTGAGTTAAGCTACGTAAAACATCCTATCCGGAGAGTACATCTACCCGGAACTATGCGCTGGATCACCCAAGGGAAAAAGGTTCTACCTGAGTTAAGCTACGTAAAACATCCTATCCGGAGAGTACATCTACCCGGAACTATGCGCTGGATCACCCAAGGGAAAAAGGTTCTACCTGAGTTAAGCTACGTAAAACATCCTATCCGGAGAGTACATCTACCCGGAACTATGCGCTGGATCACCCAAGGGAAAAAGGTTCTACCTGAGTTAAGCTACGTAAAACATCCTATCCGGAGAGTACATCTACCCGGAACTATGCGCTGGATCACCCAAGGGAAAAAGGTTCTACCTGAGTTAAGCTACGTAAAACATCCTATCCGGAGAGTACATCTACCCGGAACTATGCGCTGGATCACCCAAGGGAAAAAGGTTCTACCTGAGTTAAGCTACGTAAAACATCCTATCCGGAGAGTACATCTACCCGGAACTATGCGCTGGATCACCCAAGGGAAAAAGGTTCTACCTGAGTTAAGCTACGTAAAATATCCTGAGCGAAGAGTACTTCTACCCGGAACTATGAGCTGGATCCCCCTAGGAGAAATGATTCTACCTGGGTTAAGTTATATCAAACAAGCTTGGGCGAATAGTACTTCCATCCAAAAATATGGGCTGGATCCCCTTAGGAGAAAAGGTTCTACCTAGGTTAAGCTACGTAAAACAAGCCTGGGCGAGGAGTACTTCTACCCAAAATATTTGAGCTGGATCCCCCTAGGAAAAAACGTTCTACCAGGGTTTATCTATGTAAAACATCATGAGCGAAGAGTACTTCTACCCGGAACTATGCGTTGGATCCCCTATGCGAAAAGATTCTATCTGGGTTAACCTACGTAAAACATCCTGAGCGAAGATTACTTCTACCCGGAACTATGAGCTGGATCCCCCCTAGGCAAAAAGGTTCTACCTGGGTTAAGCTACATGAAATATCCTGAGCGAAGATTATTTCTACCCTGAAATATGAGCTGGAGCCCCCTAGGCGAAAAGGTTCTACCTAGGTGAAGCTACGTAAAACATCCTATCCGAAGAGTACATCTACCCGGAACTATGAGCTGGAACCCCTAAGCGAAAATGTTCTACCTGGGTCAAGCTACGTAAAACAAGCCTGGGCGAGGAGTACTTCTACCAGGAAATATGAGCTGGATCCCCTAGGCGTAAAGGTTCTACCTGGGTTAAGCTAAGTAAAGCATCCTGAGCGAAGAGTACTTCTACCCGGAACTTTGAGTTGGATCCCCCTAGGCGAAAAGTTTCTACTGTGGTTAAGCTATGTTAAACATCTTGAACGAAGAGTACTTCTACCCGTAACTCTGAACTAGATCCCCTAGGAAACCAGTTGCTACCTGGGTTAAGCTACGTGCAATATCCTGAGCGAAGATTATTTCTACCGTGAAATATGAACTGGATCCCCCTAGGCGAAAAGGTTCTACCTAGGTTAAGCTACATACAACATCCTAATCGAAGAGTACATCTACCCGGAACTATGAGCTGGATCACCCAAGGGAAAAAGGTTCTACCTGGGTTAAGGTACGAAAACATCATGAGCGAAGAGTACTTCTACCCGGAACTATGAGTTAGATCCCCCAAGGCGACAAGGTTCTACCTGGGTTAAGCTATGTAAAACAAGCATGGGCGAATAGTACGTCTACCCGGAAATATGAGTTGGATCCCCCTAGGAGAAGAGGTTCTACCTGGGTTAAGCTAAGAAAAACATCTTGAACGAAGAGTACTTCTACCCGGAACTATGAGCTGGATCCACCTAGGCGAAAAGGTGCGACCTCGATTAATCTCCATAAAATATTCTGAGCGAAGATTACTTCTACCCTGAAATATGAGCTGGATCCCCTAGGCAAAAAGGTTTTACCTAGGAAAAGCTACGAAAACATCTTGAACGAAGAGTACTTCTATCCGAAACTATGAGTTGGATCCCTCTAAGAGACAATGTGTTTACCTGGGTTAAGCTATGTAAAACATCCTGAGGGAAGAGTACTTCTACCTGGAACTATGAGTTGGATCCCCCTAGGAGAAAAGGTTCTACCTGGGTTAAGCAATGTAAAACATCCTGAGCGAAGAGTACTTCTACCCGAAACTATGAGCTCGATCCCCCTAAACGAAAAGGTGTTTACCTGGGTTAAGCTATGTAAAACATACTAAGCGAAGAGTACTTCTACCCAGAACTATGAGCTGGATGCCCCTAGGTGAAAAGGTTCTACCTGGGTTAAGCTAAGTAAAACATCCTAAGCGAAGAGTACTTCTACCCGAAACTATGATCTGGATCTCCCTAGGCTAAACGGTTCTACATGGGTTAAGCTACGTAAAACAAGCCTGGGCGAGGAGTACTTCTACTCGAAAATATGAGCTGGATCCCCCTAGGCGTAAGAGTTCTACCTCGGTTAAGCTAAGTAAACCATCCTGAGCGAAGAGTACTTCTACCCTGAACTTTATGATGGATCCCCCTACGCGAAAAAGTTCTATCTGGTTTAAGCTATGTTAAACATCCTGAACAAAGATTAATTCTACCCGTTACAATGAACTGGATCCCCTAGACAAAAAGGTGCTACCTGGGTTAAGCTACGTGAAATATCCTGAGCGAAGATTACTTCTACCCTGAAATACGAACTGGATCCCCCTAGGCGAAAAGGTTCTACCTAGGTTAAGCTACATAAAGCATCCTAATCGAAGAGTACATCTACCCGAAACTATGTGCTGGATCCCCCTAGGCAAAATGGTTCTACCTAGGTTAAGGTACGAAAACATCGAGAGCGAAGAGTACTTCTACCCGGAACTATGAGTTGGATCCCCCTAGACGACAAGGATCTACCTGGGTTAAGCTATGTAAAACAAGCATAGGCGAAGAGTACGTCTACCCGGAAATATGAGTTGGATCCCCCTAGGCGAAAAGGTTCTAGCTGGGTTAAGCTAAGTAAAACATCCCGAGCGAAGAGTTCTTCTACCCGGAACTATGAGTTGGATCCCCCTAGGCGAAAAGGTTCTACTTGGGTTAAGCTATGTAAAACATCCTGAACGAAGAGTACTTCTACCCAGAACTATGAGCTGGATCCCCTTAGGCGAAAAGGTGCTACCTCGGTTAATCTCCATAAACTATCCTGAGCGAAGATTACTTTTACCCTGAAATATGAGCTGGATCCCCCTAGGCAAAAAGGTTTTACCTAGTATAAGCTACGAAAACATCCTGAACGAAGAGTACTTCTACCCGAAACTATGAGTTGGATCCCCCTAAGAGAAAAGGTGTTTACCTGGGTTAATCTATGTAAAACATCCTGAGCGAAGAGTACTTCTACCCGGAATTATGAGTTGGATCCCCCTAGGCGACAAGGTTATACCTTGGTTAAGCTACGTAAAACATCCTAAGCGAAGAGTACTTTTACCCGAAACTAAGGGCTGGATCCCCTATGCAAAAAGGTTATTCATGGGTTAAGCTACGTTAAACATCATGAACGAAGGGTACTTCTACCCGTAACTATGAGCTGGATCCTCCTAGGCAAAAAGGTTCTACATGGGTTAAGCTAAGTAACACATCCTGAGCGATGAGTACTTCCAAATTATGCAGCAAGTAGCACATAAGTAAACATGATGGTCTCAAAAAGGAAACATGTTTTATACAGACCCGGCCCCTATGCCGAGTTTCGCTAAGTCAAATGAACATAATGCAACAAAGCGATACTACTAGGGATAACCAGGCATGTGGCTTGTTCTTCTAGGTTTTTAAAATCCTAGGGAATGAGGTGTATCTAGATTGGCCATAAAACAAGCGGACAACTCGAGTTGGGAAGGGGTAGCATACCGGGGGCAATACTTCTCTGTCTTAACTACTGGACCCTCCCCGTTCTTAAACATGGGTGACTAGTAATCCTTCACCGGGAGCCCAGGCCCACCGGCTTTATCTCAAAAACGAATGGGCCACGTATACGCGATTCCTAGGGTTATATTCAGAAGACTTAGAAGGGGTGCGTAAGAAGATAGTTTATATGTACAGTTCAACAATATCAAAGCAGTAAAAAGTGAACAAGTAGCACATTAGGCCCAAATAAATCACAATATATACAAAAATTAATAAAGTCAATGTACAAGCTCGAATTCTTGTAGTCCCCAACTGTAATGACCCGACCAGTCGTTTTGAGCTCTAGTGCATCGTTCGGCGGTTTGAGGCCTTGCGTAGTTTTACTTCAGGTATTATGACTTGCACGCGTGGTATGAATTGAATTTCGGGAAGTTCGGAGTTGATTTGGAAATGAAACTCTCATTTCGGAAGCTTTAAGTTGGAAAAATTAACTACAAGTTGATTTTAAGTAAACGAACTCAGAATAGGGATTTGAAGGTTCCAACAGGTTTGTATGATGATTTTGGACTTGGGAGTATGTCCGGATCGGGTTTTGGATGACCCAGGAGTATTTCAGCGCCTATCGTAGAAAATTGGCATTTTGGAAGGATTTTATAAATTTGGGTTGAAGTGCATTTCAATGTTATCGATGTCCGATTTGTATTCCAAGCCTGGAATAGCTCCGTATGGTGATTCTGGACTTGGGGGCGCATCCGGAAGTGGATTTGGAGGTCTGTAGGTTGTTTAGGGGTCATTTGGCAAAAAATAAAAATTTGAAGGTTTTTGAAAAGTTTGACCGGGAGTGGAGTTTTTGATATCGGGGTCGGATTTCCAATTCGGGAAGTTAGAGTAGGTCCGTAATGTCAATTATGACTTGTGTGCAAAATTTGAGGTCAATCGGACGTGATTTGATAGGTTTCGGCATCGAAGATAGAAGTTTGAAGTTCTAAAGTTCATTAAGCTTGAATTGGGGTGTGATTCACGGTTTTAGCATTGTTTGATGTGATTCGAAGGCTCGACTAAGTCCGTAATGTGTTTTGGGACGCGTTGGTATAATTGGTTAAGGTCCCGGGGGCCTCGAGTGGATTCCGGAAAGTTAACAGATCGATTTTTGAACCTAAGAATTTCAGAAGCTTAATGCTTCTGGTGTAATCGCACCTGCATGACTTTCGCCGTAGGTGCGAGATCACGAGTGCGGCGAATTGCTCGCAGAAGAGAGAATGGACTGGAGTTGGGGGAGCCGTAGAAGCGGACTGAAGAAGCGCACTTGCGAGGCACAATTCACTGCTAATTTCTTATCGGGAGCACAATTCACTGCTAAGTTTTGGAAGAAATTTCAGCAAGGTTTGGGTACTCAGGTGAATTTTAGTACAGCCTTTTACCCGTAGAGTGACAGGCAGGCAGAGCGAACTATTCAGACGCTTCAGGATATGTTGCGTGCTTTCATTCTAGACTTCAAAGGTAGTTGGGATGATCATTTACCACTCATAGCATTTGCCTACAACAACAGCTATCACGCTAGCATTCAGATGGCACCGTTCGAGGTTTTATATGGTAGGAGATGTAGATCTCCTATTGGGTGGTTCGAAATTGGGGAAGCAGAGTTGATAGGGCCATACCTTGTGCATCAGGCTATGGAAAAAGTCAAAATCATTAAGGAGCGGTTGAAGACTACTCAGAGTCTTCAGAAATCCTACTCATATGTTCTTCGTAGGGATTTGGAGTTCAAAGGAGATGATTGGGTATTCTTAAAAGTTTCCCCCATGAAGGGTGTAATGCGATTTGGTAAGAAAGGGAAATTGAGTCCGAGGTATGTCAGACCTTACAAAACCATTCATAGGATCGGTGAGGTAGCGTACTAGCTTGAGCTACCACCTGCGATGTCATTAGTACACTAGGTGTTTCATGTGTCTATGTTGAAGAAAGTAGTTAGAGATTTGACACTCATTGTTCCGGTTGAGACTATTGAGGTAAGTGAGAAATTGACTTACGAAGAGATTCCGGTTTCTATTATTGATCGGCAAGTTTGAAAATTGAGAGATAAAGAAATTACCTCCGTGAAAGTGTTATGGCGAAACCAACAGGTTGAAGAGGCTACTTGGGAGGCCGAGGAAGAAATGAAGAAAAGGTATCCTTATTTATTTGAATAACCATGTAATTATATGTTACGCCTTATGAAAATGCTAAGAGATACTTTCTATGAATTATGTATGATTTTTACGTTTGATATTAAGGGTGTTCCTTTCTGGTAATATATCGCTTGTGAGGCCACAATTGGTGTTGTTTCGTATTATGTTACGTTGTTGGATTATGTATATGCTGTTAGGATGTGTTTCTGGGCTCTCTGACGGGTGGATAGGCCTAGTTATAAGGAAAACTCTGGCGAAATATTTGGAAATTTAGGAAGTTAGTCAAATTTGGGGTTGTTGGTGTGTGTTATGAAAAAGCTGAGTTGCATAAGATGCTAATAACAGATTTTGACCCTCATTCGAGGACGAATGATCCTAAGTGGGGGAGAATGTAAGCCCCGTAAAAAACAATTGCAAAAGAAAAATAATGTTTCATGGTGCCGGACTAGGCTTACGTATTTGAGTTAAGTAAAGGAAAATATTTGGCAGGAAAATGCATTTTTGCGGTCTATTATGCGACCGCAGAATCACTCTGCGGGCCGCATAATGGCCGCATAAGTGAGGCAGGAGAGGGTCAGTTTGGATGCAATTATGCGGTCGACTATGCGACCGCATAACTTTTCTGCGGTTCATTATGCGACTGTAGAACATGTCTGTGGGCCGCATAGTGACCACAGACACAGACAGATCTTTGCTGGTTTTGGACACCAGTTATGCGACCGATATGCGGTTCGCATCAATTATGCGATCGCATATGCGATCACAGACCTTGTTCCGGAGCTCCATTTTTGGGTTTCTAAAACCCGACCCTACTGCGTTAAATACACGTTTTGGGCCATGTTTGAGCTATAATCAAGTGTGTTAAGTGAGAGAGAGTACCCTAGAGTGAGAGGGTGTTCCTCAATAATTTATTCTTCAATTCTTGCTCAAGTTTTGAAAGATTAAGAAGGGAAACTCACTAGGTCTTCATCCTAGAGGTAAGATTCTACACCCTAACCCTCAATTTCGAATTTTGTCTAGAAATAGGTAATTAGCAAGATAATTTTTGGGCATGAAATTTATTTATTTTACATGAATGTGTTATCAAAGGGTGTAGAAAGATTATTGATCTAAAAATGGTAAATATTGGGTTGTGGGATGATAGAATCCTCCATGAAAAGACCTTGAAACCTTATGCACACTTAGTGTTTGATAAAATGATCAAATGAGCTAGAACCATAATCAGCTTCCTAATTTTGATTCAATTTATTATATTTCTATAATATATTGAAGTTGCTAAGAATTCCGGAACATTTTAGAGTTAGGAAGCGCGATTGAGGTATGTTGGCTAAACTCTTCTCTTAGAATTGGATCCCACAATATTCATATGAATTATGTAAGTCCCGAGTGGTTCATTATAAAATTGGCTATTCTGAGTAAGATTTGGTTAAAGGATATATGTTCAACAAGTATTCCAAATGCTTTATTTATGTTATGCTATCAATTGAGGATGTGTTAATAATATGGGATGTGCATTAGAAATGTTCAACTTCAAGTTAAATTCAAACGAAGGCTATTATGCTAAATTTTGTGAAGAATCTATATATGTCTTAGACTCTTAATTTCTCACATGTGTACTACATCCCTTGATTTGAATTGTTGTTGTTGGCGATGTTGATGTTAGAAAGTGAAAAGGTGAGCATGAAATACTAAATACGGCCAACGTGCCAGGAATGATCTTATAATTATGGCCATTAGTGCCAATGAAATGAAAAGATGCAAAAGTAATATGAAATGCGATGATTGATAAAAAAAGGTTGATGTCTCGAATATGACAGCCTAGCCGGTCGGGTCATGATCGGACACCATGCTGCACACATGGTGGTGATTGTGCTGGAAATTATGATTTTGGTAGATGTCCCTAATGGATAGCCTAGCTGATCGGGTCATGATCAGACTCCGTGTTAAAGACGGTGGTACTGATATTGAAAGTAATTACGGTTGATGTCTCTAATGAGATAGCCTAGCCGATTGGGTTGTGATCGGACTCCGTGCTAAGAGTACGGTGGTATTGGTATTGTGAATAATGGTATTGTGAACAATGGAATATCGATATTACAAATCTCCCAATGTGAGATATGGAAATTAATTTGAACACTGTCTTGATCCTAAATTGAGGTTTGATGTTGATTAAGGCTTTCATTGATATTATAATATTCGTGTTTGCATTATTTGTCATTCTATTGAGAGGGTGTTTAGTTATACATACTAGTGTTATTCGACGGTACTAATGTCCCTTTTACCGGGGGCGCTGCATCTTTAAATGGATGCAGGTGGTTCCACAGCAGGAGATATTGATCAGTGATAGCAGTACACCTTCTTCCCAGCTGACTTGGTGAGCCCCATGTCATCCCGGGTCATGCATCTTTTGTACTTTGTGTATTCTGTTTGAGGTATAGCCTGGGCCTTGTTGCCGACATTATTATTGTACTCTTCTTTATCTATAGAGGCTCTGTAGACATAGTGTGGGTTGTATATTAGTGCTGGGAAGTCAAACTCGTTATGTTGTATTTGAATTACTATTTCCACTTCAGATTATGAAAATTGTGTAGAATTGAGACTTTAAAAATGAAGTAACTAATGGTAAGAAATTGGTATTGCAGATGTGATCACTTTATTGTTTGATTAATGAAGAGATATATATATATTTCTCTTTATTCATGAATGAGTTTGGGTAGAAGGAAATCTAATAGGCTTGCTCGACCGGGTTCACTCAGTTGAGCGTCGGTCGCGCTCCTCGATTTTAGGGTGTGACAGCTGGGCAGTGAGGACTGCAGGAGAAGAATTCGGACCGCAGATGCGAAGGTCGGGCTGGGCAGTGTGTTTCTTTAAAACGAGAGCTTGGCTCAATTTCACTTCATTTCATCTATGGGAGCCAATTTTGGAGCACTTTTGGAGTGCCATTTTATCATCCTTCATGAGGTAAGTGATTCCCGCATATTGTGAGTTAAATACAAGATTTATACATGGGTTCAAGCATAAAAATTGATAGAAATTGTGGGATTTTGAAAGAAACCTAGAAATTTATATTTTTGGATTTTTGACCATGCAATTGGACATGGAATTTGGAATGAATTATATATTTGAGTTCGTGGGGTTATGAGTAATGTATTCTTCGAATATTGTTGGAATCCGGGCACGTGGGCCCGAGGGTGATTTTTATCGACTTTTCGAGCGGAGTTGGAAATAGTCCTAAATTAAATTATAATGAGTATTGGAGTATATATTTATGGATTTGCACCTTTATTGACTAGTTTTAGAGCGTTGGTCATCGAATTGAGTCATTGGAAAGGCTTGGGAGCCGGCTATGGAACTTTGGAGCGAGGTAAGTCTCCTTTCTAACCTTGTAAGAGGGAATTAACCCCATAGGTGAATCAAATAATTATGTACTTCTATTTGTGGAGGCTACGTATGCACGCGGTGACGAGAGTCCGTGCGTAGCTACTATTATGCTTATGTCTGGGTAGTCTAAGACCCATATCATGTTGTACTTGCGATGTTTGCGCCCTACTGGTTAATTTAATTGTTTAAAACATTTAGAAACTCGATAAAGGAATTGTATAAAGATTAAACTTTATTTACTTGACCGTTTAATGAGAATTTGTAATTCTTGGATTATTTGCCCCTTAATAAATCTTGAATTGGTTGTTTAATGTGTTTTCTCTTTTGTGGAGCGGGTCGAATGCCTCGGTAGCAAATAGATGCATCTATGGTTTACGTCGTTCGACCCTCGGCAGTGCATAGTTTAAATATTATGTTGGATCGGGTCGTACGACCTTGACATAATTTGCGCATAATAAATCTTTGGAACCAATTATAATTGATATTGCTTCTTTGGCTTGAGATATAAATTGTTAAATGACGAGAATAAGTTTGGGAAAATTTCCTATTAATAAAAGAATTGTCCACTCACTTCTTGTTATTTAGTTTACAGCTATTTCATACAATTCATGCTTAAGCATAATTTCTGTAATTATTGTTAGCCCATAGTAAGTATCGGAGTCGACCCCTCGTCACTACTTCTTCGAGTTTATACGGGATACTTACTGGGTACGCGTTGATTTATGTATCCATACTACACTTGCTGTACATTTTTGGGCAGGTACATATATGTCTAGTGGCCTTGTGGATGCAGAGGCGCGGTTATTACGAGGCGTGGTTATTCCGGACAGATGTTGTATTTTATTTTACATTCGTAGTTGAGACTCATGCACTTGTGACTTCGGGTTTTGGGGTGATTATGGGTTGTCCTGTATTGAAATTGTTGAAAAACATTATTATTTACTCTACAAATTCCATCTTTTATTACTTAATTGAAGGAAATATGGTTTCAAAAATATTAAAACGAGAACCAAATTAAGTATTTATTTTTGGCTTGCCTGACATCGGTGTACGGCTCCATCACGACCTTTAATGAATTTTGGGTCGTGACAACATGGTATCAGAGCACTAGGTTCAGTTAGGTCTCACGATTCATGAGCGAGTCTAGTAGAGTCTCACGGATTGGTATAGAGACGTCTGTACTTATCTTCAAGAGGCGACCGGACTGTTTGGATCACTTCCCTTCTTGCTTCCTCATCGTGCGATTTGATTCCTTTGAGGCTTATGCCTTCCTTTCCTTCCTATTCAATCTTGTGCGACATGAAGCCCTCATTTTAAATTTGGAAATCGAGGAATTTTAATGGTACCGCAGATGTGGTGCGGGATGTTTCTCCCTGTGTATTTGATTGGTCTATTGTCGTCGCCTTGCGGAAGGCCATTTTACCATTTCAGCTCGGTATTAGCATTTGCCTATGGTTTGAGATTTGGCACTGATTGTTTTGATGATTCGTGTGTTGCTATTGCATAGTGTTGGTGTAATGGTAGGGTTCTTATCTATGGATTGTGGCAGTAAATGACTTGATAGAAGGACTTCTCATTTCACGGCTTAGAGGTTCAGCATTTGGTTTTGGCAGAGGAGAGGAAATCGGACTACGAACGTTCAAGTTTGGGTTGATGGAGTAACGAGACTGAGTATTTCGAGCGTGGTGGAATTTTCATCTGTGATGTGGTGTCATCGGCTTGGAGTGGATGTGTTAAGTTCGTTGGTATTGTGGTCTTCTTCATTTGCCTTCGGGATGGGGTATTGTGAAATGGTGCCGGAAAAGCGGTTGTCAGAAATAATGGGGTGTAGCGATTTTGGAATCGAATCGGCATTTCTAGTGTTGATGGCTCGAGAAAGATGATCTTCGAAAAGGTTTAAAGTTGGTAGCGATCGATTGGTTCAAGTGCTACAGAGATAGATTTAGATTTAAGGCAACAACTGGGCAGCGAAGGATGAAGTGGGAGATGTTTTGCGGTGGCTAAAATTCTAGAAGGCCAAGTGTAAGAAACAGAAGTCGAGATGTTGCTTAAAGGAAAAGGTTTGACCAAAGTGGGAGAGTGGTAGAGGACCATACGGGTTCTGTGGTGTGATGGCCACATGCCTTGGGGGAAGTTAGAGTGATTTGGGATTCATGGTAGACAATGACTAGGTCTACGTGCTTAATTTGGAATATTGGCTGCTGTATTGAGGAAGATTGTGATAGGAGGGAGTTGCTTAATATGAAGAGGGATGCAACATGACTTTGGATTGGATTGTATCGTCGCACCTTTAGTTGATGTCAATAGGGAGTGAACGGACTTGTACAATTGGTGAATGAGCACGAGCTCGGGGTGGTTTATTGATTTTGTAGTAATCATACTCGGTGCAGTGCTGTTGGAAGATGTCAGCATGTAATTTCCACAGGTGGGTTATCTCTTGTGAACAGGTTAGCGGTCGTGTGGTATTTACGAAGCCTCTACGAAGGATCTTACTGGCTATCCAGTAAGAGGTCGAATATGTGAATGTGGCTAGTGATTCAGAATGTTCATGAAATGATTAACATAAGGATTTCGAGGAATTTGGCGGGTTGATTATGCAAAATCATGTCAATGGGGGATAAGGAGTCTCGATGGGTTCCAGAGTTATGCAATGGTAGCTCCAAGCTAAGTGGGAGAGCCTCACCACCTACGATTGGATTGCATGGTTATCTAATTGTGAGGTTTTCGGTTATCGGCATATTGGTGGGTTATTACGACTAAAGAAAGAGAACATCAGTGGTAATTTGAGCAAAGGATTTGAGGAATGTGTGCTATAATTGGCCTTATCTATTCATGTTTAGGCTTTGGGAGGACTCACAGTTTATGCTTTGTGTAGATATGAAGTACAAGGAAAGTGATCCAGCCGGGTGCTTCTTTAAGAGAGTGTTCATGTGCTAGCAGGGCCTTGGAGTTTGATCATAATTTGGAACAAGTTAGAGTGGGTGACTCTTCGAGTTTTTGCAGTGGATTATGAAAGGGGTTGGGATTATTCTACGTTATCTTTGGTATGCAGTGTAGCACTAGAGGAATGATGGATAGTAACTTCGGATTCATAGAGGAATTATCAGAATGGGTGTACCAGTTGAAGATGCGAATATGCGTATAAGGAGGGTATGAGATGGTTCGTGGGTTTTGAGATAACATGGTCTCGTGAAATAAGGTCACTCATGGTGAGTGCGGATTTGGGTTCATGATGTTTTCAATGGAGCTATTATTATTCCTAAGGCAAGTCCAGAGTAAATTAGAAGAAGTCGGATCTGTTAGCAATGGTTGAATTGGCACGATGGTGGCAATGATCAGTTCTTTCAATGTATTAAGTTATACATGTGATTTGTGGCGGTACATGCGAGGATTGACGGCCGTCGTAATTGATATTATTTGAAGGCATTCGAGTATTATGGCATGTTATGCGTATATGGGACCCAAGAGAGTTATTGTGGTTTAGACCACTACTTTAGGATTGTATTTTCTGCGGTTAGGGGAATTCAGTCGCGTGCTGCAATGGTTCTCCTGAAATGAGTTAAGTAAAAGGTTTCTATGTGATGGAGCCTTTATTCCATTAGTGGATCAGGATTTATGATGGAATTCTTGTACTCTCGCGTATTGGTATATTAGGTGTAGTGACCCGTATGAGAATTGGAAGTAGAGGATCAAGGTTGCAGTTGATGTCGACAAGAATGTCAAGAGTTCAGATGAGCGAGGAAGAATTCAGATGTTTAGATTAAGCTAGTATTGTCTTTAGCGTCACCTAAGATCGGTGTCATGTGGAAGAGGCTTTGTGTATTGACTTGCAGATTTTTGACTCACTCTACAGAATTAGAATGGCTGGTGGTATGGATGTGCAGACCTTGCTACATGAGCGGAATGGTCATGGGAGCATACCCCACCGGGAGATTTGTATAAGTGTGACATGTCAGTCACTTGATTGTTAAAGATTGAGACTGAATATGGAGGTCAGGGTAATATTGCAAGTGCGAGGGTTTATGCCTGAGAGGCATTCTATTCCTTGGGTTGTGGACCATGTGAGTTCATTTCGGATTTGACGGCTTTTCTTATGTGTCGTGAACAGGTCATCGTGGGTCCTTGAGAGGGTATTTGCCCAAGCATGGTATGATCAGAATCGGTTTGGGGTCCGTTAATGGGTCCAAATATGGATGTGTACTCTACACCAGCCTGGGTGTGTTCATTCAGCATAGCATTCCTTATGGAGGAGTATTCGGGCGTTGGATGTTATTTGCGTCGTCAACTACCTCATGTAATACTCTATTGTGTCGTGTGGGTTGTGAGACAACTTGATTATTTGTACAATGTGTTGTGGTCCTGTGTAGCGGTGGTGTTAGGTGAGCAGGACGGCTCTCGAGATGCAGATCACATATCGCACCTTAGTTGTGCTTGAGTTTTATAGCGTATAATGCTACCCATCTCCCCAAGATTTGTATTATGCACTTGGCGTGCTTATGATTAATATTCGGGCATTTCGTGAGTATACGAATTATGGCTCGATATGTGTTTTCTTTAGATTATTATGTGTGGATCGGGTGGCACGCCGCCACGAGTATATGGTTAGATCGGGTGGCACGCCGCCACAGATATGTTGTTTGGATCGGGTGGCACGCCGCCACGGATATCATGGTTGGATCGGGTTGCACACCGCAACAGTATCATGTTTGAATCAGGTTGTACACCGCAACAGTGTGATATTGAGTACAATTTCCCATATCTATTATTGTGTGTTTTGCTTCTCAGTTCCTGAGGAAGGTTCATAACATCTTTTCGGTTGTTTAAATTATTTATGTGGGTTGAGTAGATCTTTCCAGAGTTCGTTTCCTTATGTATCACATTCGAGTTTGTAGCTTGTTGGCACATTGTGGCATCATATGAGACTTTTGGCAATGTCTGAGGTGGCTTATTGTTTGAGCAGCTTGTACTGGGTGAGACGCAATTTTTGGACCTAGGATCAATGCGATCAGATTTGTATGAAGCATATTAAAGAGTAAATATTGTTATTCAGTACAAAATGAGGTAATGGTTCTTATCGGGAGGAGAGACTCCATAAATTATAATTCGGCAGGTGGCTATGAGTTCTACACATCTTCTCTGTCATGGCATTTCAAGAGTTGGAACAAGACTTATAGGTGTCATGAGGTGTGTCGTGAGCATCAGATTCGTAGGATTTCGGCTATTGTTATCAGAGGATGTTATTATGGGCATGTGAATAATGCGGTGCATGGTGTGAATTCAGTGAGAGTATACAATCATGTATTGGTACATCATGTAGTGATTGAAATGGTGTTCGTATGTTGGAAGCAGGCCTAGTAGAGAATTTCAGATGTTGGAATTTGGCTCTAAGACTTATTTGCCTAAATAAAGGGGAGGATCTTCAGATTCGCTCGAGCTAATGTGCTCAACTGAGTTGTGGTAGCATGGGTAGGTGCACAAGGTGTTAAACAATGATTTCAGACAACTCCAGAGCAGTCCTTAGCACGTTCGAGGACGAACTTATGTTAAAGTGGGAGAGAATGCAACGACCCGACCGGTCATTTTGAGTTCTAGCACATTGTTCAGAGGTTTGAGGCCTTGAGTAGTTTCACTTCAGGTATTATGACTTGCGCGCGTGATCGGAATTGAATTTCGGAAAGTTCGGAGTTGATTGGGAAAGGAAACTCTCATTTCGGAAGCTTTAAGATGGAAGAATTAACTATAGGTTGATTTTGTGTAAACGACCGCAAAATCAGGAATTGAAGGTTCCAACAGGTCCGTATGATGATTTTGGACTTGGGCGTATGTCCGGATCGGGTTTTGGATGACCCGGGAGCGTTTCGGCGCCTATGGTGGAAAGTTGGCATTTTGGAAGGATTTCATAAATTTGGGATGAAGTGCATTTCAATGTTATCGATGTCCGATAGGGATTCTGAGCCTGGGAATAGCTCCGTATGGTTATTCTAGACTTGGGGGCGCGTCTGGAAGTGGATTTGGAGGTCCGTAGGCTGTTTCGGGGTCATTTGGAAAGAAATAGAAATTTGAAGGTTTTGCCAAAGTTTGACTGGGAGTGGACATTTTGCTATCGGGGTCGGATTTCTGGTTTCGGAAGTTGGAGTAGGTCCGTAATGTCAATTATGCCTTGTGTGCAAAATTTGAGGTCAATCGGACGTGATGTGATAGGTTTCGGCATCGAAGGTAGAAGTTTGAAGTTCTAAAGTTCATTAAGCTTGAATTAGGGTGTGATTCATGGATTTAGCGTTGTTTGATGTGATTCGAAGGCTCGGCTAAGTTTGTAATGTGTTTTGGGATGCGTTGGTATAATTGGTTAAGGTCCCGTGGGGCTCGGGTGGATTCCGGAAGGTTAACAAATCGATTTTTGGACTTAAGAATTTCTGAAGCTTAATGCTTCTGGTGTAATCGCACCTGTGGGACTTTGGCCGCAGGTGCGATATTGTAGGTGCAGCGAATTGCTCGCATAAGTGAGAATGGACTGGAGCTGGGGGAGCCATAGAAGCGGATTGGAGAAGTGCACCTACGAGTGCGTAGGAACGAGGCAGCTGCCGGTGGTGCGTAACATTTGCGCAGATGCGCGAGAGCAGGACGCACATGTGATGCCCGCAGAAGCGAAGAGACTTCCGCATGTATGAATTCTTGTCTGGGCAGTAAGGACCGCAGACACGTAATTTGGACCGCACCTGCGGAGCCGCAGGAGCGGCTATTGGACCGCAAGTGCGAAGGTCGGGTTAGGCTGTGTGTTTCTTTAAAACGAGGATTTGGCTCAATTTCACTTCATTTCATCCATGGGAGTCGATTTTGGAGCACTTTTGGAGTGTCATTTTATCATCCTTCATGAGGTAAGTGATTCCCGCGTATTGTGAGTTAAATACAAGATTTATACATGAGTTCAAGCATGAAAATTGATAGAAATTGTGGGATTTTGAAAGAAACCTAAAAATTTATATTTTTGGATTTTTGACCACGAAATTGGACATGGAATTTGGAATGAATTATATATTTGAGTTCATGGGGGTTATGGATAATGTTTATCTTCGAAATCTTTTGGAATTCGGGCACGTGGGGTCGAGGGTGATTTTTATCGACTTTTCGAGCGGAGTTGGAAATTGTCGTAAATTGAATTATAATGACTATTAAAGTATATATTTATGAATTTGCACCTTTATTGACTAGTTTTGGAGCATTGGGCATCGAATTGAGTCGTTTGAAATGCTTGGGAGCCAGCTACGGAACTTCGGAACGAGGTAAGTCTCCTTTCTAATCTTGTAAGAGGGAATTAATCCCATAGGTAAATCAAATCATTATGTGCTTCTATTTGTGGGGGCTACGTACGCACGAGGTGATGAGAGTATATGCGTAGCTACTATTATGCTTATGTCCGAGTAGTCTAAGACCCATATCATGTTGTACTTGCGATGTTTGTGCCCTACTGGTTAATTTAATTGCTTAAAATGTTTAGAAACTCGATAAAGAAATTATAAAAAGATTAAACTTCATTTACTTGACCGTTAAATGAGAATTTGTAATTCTTGGAATATTTGCCCCTTAATAAATCTTGAATTGGTTATTTAATGTGTTTTCTCTTTTGTGGAGCGGGCCGAACGTCTCGGTAGCAGATAGTGCATCTATGGTTCACGTCGTTCGACCCTGAGAAGTGCACAGTTTAAATATTATGTTGGATCGGGCCGTACGACCCCGGCATAATTTGCGCATGATAAATCTTTCGAACCAATTATAATTGATATTGCTTCTTTAGCTTGAGATATAAATTGTTAAATGACGAGAATAAGTTTGGGAAAATTTCCTATTAATAAAAGAATTGTCCACTCACTTCTTGTTATTGAGTTTACAGCTATTTCATACAATTCATGCTTAAGCATAATTTCTGTAATTATTGTTAGCCCATAGTAAGTATCGGAGTCGACCCCTCGTCACTACTTCTTCGAGTTTATACGGGATACTTACTGGGTACACACTGATTTATGTACCCATACTACACTTGTTGCACACTTTTGTGCAGGTACATATATGTCTAATGGACTTGTGGGCGCAAAGGCGCGGCTATTGCGGGGACTTAGGTGAGTTGCATTCTATACTACAATCCGCAGCCAACAGAGTCTCCTTCAGAGTATTTATATTTCTCCTGTCCAAATTTATATTCCGGACAGATGTTGTATTTTATTTTATATTCGTAGTTGAGGCTCATGCACTTGTGACACCGGATTTTGGGGTGATTACGGGTTGTCCTGTATTGACATCGTTAAAAAGAAATATTATTATTTACTCTGTAAATTTCATCTTTTATTATTTAATTAAAGAAAATATGATTTCAAAAATATTAAAACGAGAAACAAATTAAGTACTTATTTTTGGCTTGCCTGACAGCGGTGTCCGGTACATCACGACCTTTAATGGATTTTGGGTCGTGACACGAGCGGATTTGCCAGAGCTGTCACACCCCCTTTTTATCCCCAAAAGATATATATATATATATATATATATATACACACATACACACACACACACACCCAGTCAATTACTTACGCAACATAATGACACTTTACTTTAAATGGGAATAAGACAAAACCATTGAAATTGTGATTTCCATATGAAATCATAATGGCGCAAGTGATTGTTTACCCGAAAAATCGGATAACATTAGATTTGTGTCTGGTTCTAAGGATGTGCGATACAATTTGATATAAATCGTGTAGAGAAATAAAAATATGTGTATTCTTAACTATAGGAATGAAAATAGTGAGCAAAAAGAATGAGTAAAACAAGCACAAGGGATTATCTTTTCCTTCCCCCCCCCCCCATGATCTTTTGTTGCCATCCTTCTTATAGTAGAGGGATCCTACATTATATACAATAAAAAATACGTAGTGAAAAGCCCATGATATATTATCTTTTCCTCTATTTCCGCCAAGATTCTCTCCCATAGTGAGGTTGCAACGGCCCTAATGTGCAAGCTCGATGCTGGCTCGAGCTCGGTGTTGGATCGAGCCCTCGACCTTGGTCCGAGCTCGATTCTGACTTGGGGTCTCGGTATTCAGGGTGAATGTTGGTTGGTCCATGTATCTTCGATAATCTTCGTTTTGCCTCGTAGTTCGATTTGGATATGGGCTCGATAATGATATCGAGCTTGTCATTTGATCGGTCTTAAAGCTCGAAGTTAACCGCCCTTACTTCGGATCTTGACCGAGCTTGTCATGCAGATATCCTTTGATCGAAACATTATCGTCTCGATCAGTCCATACGACTGACTCAAATCGGTTTTGACCGTATACAGATAGTCCCATTATTTCTCGAAAAAGGATGTGGCGAGAAACGATGTGATTTTCCAACGGCTCGATCAGATATATACTGACATTTTCATCGATCCCGACCATGGCGTATGTGATAGTTGTCCCATCGGTTCGGTTTTACCGAGGCATTTAATATGTCAGACGGTGGTCGGCCACCTCTGATATTGAACCGTCATTGCTTCCATTTATAAATAGCCTTTCCTTCGACCATTCATCATTTTATGTCTTCAATCTTTCAAATTTTGCAAATTCCTTTTCTGAGTTTTCTGCTTGTAAACCTGTGAGTTTTACTACAAATTCTTCCTTAGAACACCAAATACTTCCGTCCTTTGTTTATGAAATTTTAAATGGCAAAAACATCTAAAATTGTTCCGCAAAAAGAGACCGCTTCTTCATCTCGACCTACTGGTGGCGAGGATGTGGAAGAGCCCCGCCCTGAGGAATTTATTCCGGTTGGGTGTTCGACCGTAGGCAATTTTAAAACTGAAAAGCCTTCTCCGATACCGGGTCGGTGTGAGCCAATGTCGAGGTATCAATGTTCAATCACCGAAAAAGTTCTCGATAAAGTCATACAAGAATGCAACTAGATAATAAATTCGTAGTAATCCCATTACCCGATCAATCAATTACTACGTACGTCAAAGGGTTCTTAAGTGTTTATACTTATCCTTTCACGTTGGGACCCTTAGACCCTGTCATCGTCGCCTTTTGTAAGAGGTACGATGTGACCCTCGGCCAAATCTACCCTTCCTTTTGGAGGATAATGATTCTTCTTTGATTTTTCTCGAGCAAGGTCGAGGGGCGTGTCTTCACCCTCGATCATCTTATGCATCTTTACAGTCCCCGACTTTATCAAGGAAGGCTAATCAAGCTTGCTTACCGAGCAACCAAAGCTCCATTCTCGAGCATAGACGAAACCCGAGATTGGGGTTGGATGAGCCATTTTGTTCGAATCAAAACCTCGGATCTGATCCTTGCCGATAACTTGCCATTTCCCGAGAAATGGAATATTAGCCGTGAGTAACCGTTTCTCTTTGCCCGTTTTGATTTTATGATTGCTTTCTATTTTGCTGATCCATTTTTCCTTATCACAGCCATAGCTCGAATGTGGAACCAATCCCGGATCTTAGAAAATGGGTCGAAAGTCTGGTGTTGCAGAGACCGTACTCCGAGCGTGCTTGGGTCGAATTATCAAAGGGCCGATGGGAGGCCAGCAGTCATGGTAAATCTTTTTGTCGATTTGTCTTTTTATCAGTTTGTATGGTAAATCTCTATCTTCCCTTTTGTAGGACTTGGGAAATATGTAGTCATGAGGCCGCCGTCCGGTGGCAAAGAAGTTCCTGTCCCGAAGCAGGTGAAATAAATGAAGAGAAAAGACGTATCGGGCTCCTCGAACTCGGAAAAGAAGAAACCGGCTAAGAGATCTCGGAAGCCGAAGGGGGGCCCTGGTGTTATGTCTTCGAAAGTGGTCCGCCATTCAAGGGACAAGCCCGAAGAAGGAGAGGAGAATTTAGCCTACGTACGGGGTAATGTTGTGATTCAACAGTCTTCCAATTTGGTGGAAGCAGATCGGGGAACCTTGGCCATAATCCCATAACAAGAAGCCAAGATTATCCCTTCTCGATCTAAGATGATTGGAAGGGATACCAAGGGTGGAACTTCTCAGGAAGTAGCAGATATTTCAAGGGATGAGTTCAGGATAGTTGACATTGGCGGATCCCCTCAAATTTCAGATTCCATGATTCGAGAGGCCGTCATGTTGGAGGATCGGTCCTATGAGGGTATTCAGGAGTCGGCCGATATCCACGGTTTTCTGGAGAGGCTTGAGTCAGTTGCCTCGGAGGAGGTTACTGGTTTTGGTGGAATGCCGGTACCCAAAAAAGCATCATGGTCGGGTTCCACCTAGCCTTCATCGATTCATAAACTGGTGGACCGATTTCCGGCCCCGAGTATCGATCCTGACCGAAGGCGGAAGATAGTGCTCTCCGTACCTGCAGATACCTGAATTTTTTCTTCCTCTGTGGGGATTGCCAGTTACCTTCGGTCCTTGGTGACCGAAGAAAACCAATCAGTGATGAATGCGGTGGGGCCCGCCTGTCTCTTCAATGAGGCCCAACATGCTTTGAATCGGGTAACTCTGATGGCGTTTTTGCTGCTTCTTTTACACAGAGTTGCAGTTAATTTTAATGTTTCTCCTTTTGTTTGCAGGCTTCGGTGTTGCACCACGAGGCCTTTCTTCGAATCAGGGAGGAGCATGATGCCGAGGTTCGGAGCCTCACTGAGAAGAGTGACTCGTACAAGCTTCTTAGTGAAAAACTTCGAGCAGATTTGACAGCGGCTTAGGAAGAGCATGAGGATATGGATGAGCAGGTATTCTGCATGTTCCATGATAGTGAAGATGAAAAAGAGATAACCACTAACGATCCGATTCTGCAGGTGCGGCAGAGGATTGAGCAGATTGGACGGCTTAACTCACAGGAAGATGCGCTGATGGCC
Source organism: Nicotiana otophora (assembly GCA_000715115.1). Taxonomy (NCBI): domain Eukaryota; kingdom Viridiplantae; phylum Streptophyta; class Magnoliopsida; order Solanales; family Solanaceae; genus Nicotiana; species Nicotiana otophora. The sequence continues at coordinate 38,107 of AWOL01S0028507.1, read as the reverse complement.
GAGGCAGAAGAATTTAAAAAGTGTATGGATAACCTTGCCTCGAAAAAGGAAGTCGTCGAAGCTCAGTTGGAGCTGTCAGATGCCCAACTTCGATCTGCGAAATAAAATGTTTTGGGGTTGACTGAAAAGATGAAAGAGCTTCAGCATCATTTGGATTTGGCAAGTTTAGATAAAGCAGATTTGGCCAAAGAACTCGAATTAGCCAGATCTGAAGTAGTCGAGGTCAACAAAAAAGCCGATGCCAAAGTGGCTCAGTTCAGGATCGATGTCGAGGTTAATCAAACCAAAGCCACGAGCATGGTCGAACATGCAAAGTGGCAGGCTTGGAGAGAGGCTCTCGGGGAGGTCAGAGCTCAGGGCTTCCATGTTGGGGCCGTGATCGAAGTCGCCAAGGCGGAACAGAACAAAGCTCGGAGGTTGGCCTTTCCTGAGGAGGACTCCGATGACTCGAGGGAGTCTGAAGACGAGGATGATGCCGAGAATACGGCCTCTGATGAAGATTGAGTCATTTAGGGCCTTAGGTCGATCGCTGCATTCTTTTGATACCGCTTTCGGCTTTTGTATAAAGAACTTCCCTTTGGAAGAGTAGCCACCTCTGTACAAAAAATTTGTAAATATAAATCTTTCTTCTTTTTGAAGAAAAATAGCCTTTCAAACTGAATAGATAGTTTGAATTTAAATCTATGTTGCCTTCGGGCCTTGTGGGTAGTCCCCTTCGCTTTATCGAGCTCAAACATCCTTCAGCTTAAATAGTCAAGTGTTCGTTTTAACTCGAAGAAAATGAGTAGTTTTGCTCGAAATCGAAATAAAAGTAGCCCATAGGCTTAGTAATAGAGTAAATGATTTGAACTCGATGCAACGCAGCCCGTAGGCATAATAATCACAGTAGCCCATAGGCTTAGTGGTCGAGTGAGTGCTTGCTCGAACTAGAAATAAGAGTAGCCCGTAGGATTTAGTAGTCTAGTGAATGCTTCAAACTCCAAATAATGTAGCCCGTAGGCGTAATGGTCGAGTGAGTGCTTGCTCGCACTCGAAATAAAAGTAGCCCGTGGGTTTTAGTAGTCGAGTGAATGATTCGAACTCGAAATAATGTAGCCTATAGGCGTAATGGTCGAGTGAGTGCTTGCTCGAACTCGAAATAAAAGTAGCATGTAGGCTTCAGTAGTCGAGTGAATGATTAGAACTTGAAATAATATAGCCCGTAGGCGTAATGGTCGAGTGAGTGCTTGCTCGAACTCAAAATAAAAGTAGCACGTGGGCTTTGTAGTCGAGTGAATGATTCGAATTCGAACTAATGTAGCCCGTAGGTGTAATGGTCGAGTGAGTACTTGCTCAAACTCGAAATAAAAGTAGCCCATAGGCTTTGTAGTCGAGTGAATGATTTGAACTCGAAATAATGTATCCCGTAGGCATAATGGTCGAGTGAGTGCTTGCTCGAACTCGAAATAAAAGTAGCCCGTAGGCTTTAGTAGTCGAGTGAATGATTCGAACTCGAAATAATGTAGCCCGTAGGCGTAATGGTCGAGTGAGTGCTTGCTCGAACTCGCAATAAAAGTAGCCCGTAGGCTTTAGTAGTTGAGTGAATGATTCGAACTCGAAATAATGTAGCCCGTAGGCATAATGGTCGAGTGAGTGCTTGCTCGAACTCGAAATAAAAGTAGCCCGTAGGCTTTGTAGTGGAGTGAATGATTCGAACTCGAAATAATGTAGCTCGTAGGCATAATAATCGAGTGAGTGCTTGCTCGAACGCGAAATAAAAGTAGCTTGTAGGCTTAATGATCGAGTGAGCGCTTGCTCGAACTCGATACTGTTTGCATAGTAAATATTGAACATAGAATATCGGTAAAGAAGAGGGCTTTCTTTGCAAATCATTATACATGGGTTCATGTTTTGCGTCAGGGCTCACGCCAACTATATAAGCATGGTTCGTTTTGACTATTTGGCTCTTACAACATTTCCTGTTGAGACGTTGTTTGTCATGAAATAACGATGTAACTTCCTTTGTACCGAACTTGATAATCATCACAGATGCGTTCAATGATAAAGCCCCCTAGTACACGAGGTTGATTTTAAAGAGGCTTCGGATACTCAGCAGTATTATCGCTTCCGCTATATGGCTGGTATCGATCTCTGGTCGACTTTTGCTTTTTCGTAATGGACCTAGAAATCAACTGGTCATCTTCGACTCTTATTTTTGATTGATATCGATTGTGCACATCGGTCCAAGTAATGACTGGGTACTCGATCAGATTTTGCTTCAGCCGCCGTGAAGCCATCGAGCTCCGCTCGTTTAGACCTTGAGTGAAAGCTTGAACAGCCCAATCATTTGTGACTGGTGGCAGATCCATTCGTTCCATTTGAAAATGAGCTACTAACTCCCTTAGCATCTTGTTATCTTTTTGTATTACCTTGAACAGGTCCGACTTTCTGGTTTCGACCTTTATGGCTCCGGCTTGTGCTTTTACGAAGCAATCTGTAAGCATAGCAAAAGAATCAATAGAGTTAAATGGTAAATTATGATACCATACCATTGCCCCCTTTGACAGGGTTTCACCGAATATTTTCAATAATACAGATTTGATCTCATCATCTTCCAAATCATTGCCCTTGATGGCACACGTGTAAGAAGTGATGTGCTCGTTGGGGTAGGTCGTTCCATTATATTTGGGTATTTCGGGCATACGGAATTGTTTGGGGATTGGTTTTGGGGCCGCACTAGAGGGAAAAGGATTTTGAATGAATTTTTTCGAATCTAGCCCTTTTATCATTGGTGGAGCTCCCGGGATCTGATCGACCCTGGAATTATATGTTTCTACTTTTTTATCATTGGCTTTGACTCATTTTGTGAGTTCCTCGAGCAATTTAGTAATTTCGGGAGTAGTCCCCGATTCTGGCTCGTTTGACTTCACTATGGCTGGTTCCGTTCTGTGGGTGATTTCTCGAAGCGGATTGGGCTCCGGCCTGCTTCGTTCCTGAGTTTGGCTCTACAACTGAGCTATCGCTATTTGCTAGGCTTGTAACATCTCGAAGATCACCCGTAAGCTGACTTCGATCTCTTCCACATTATGGGTGTCTCGAGCTACGGATCGAGTACTGCCCTGAATGTTGTTTTCCGGTTCGGAACGTTGGCTCGCCTCAAGAGCCACTTATGAATTGACAACTAGCGGTACTTTGACTCGAGCTTCGGTGACATTGTTAATTCGCCTTCCGACCCTGGGTGTCAAATCGTTGGTTTCATCTTGAAGGCCGGCTTCGTGATCGATAGGTATAGCCATCAATCGAGGGTTTGCCATTGTTGATCTGAAGTTGTAAACAGGTGTGTATTGCAGATTTGTATCAAATAACCACTATTACCCTTAGCCCCACGGTGGGCGCCAAACTATTTATCCGAAAAATCGGATAACGTTAGATTTGTGTATGGTTCTAAGGATATGCGATATAATTTGATATAAATCGTATAGAGAAATAAAAATATGTGTATTCTTAACTATGATAATGAAAATAGTGAGCAAAAAGAATGAGTAAAACAAGCACAAGGGATTATCTTTTCCTGCCCCCCCCCTGTGATCTTTTGTTGCCATCCGTCTTATGGTAGAGGGATCCTACTTTATATACAATAAAAAATACGTAGTGGAGAGCCCACGATATATTTTCTTTTACTCGATTTCCGCCAAGATTCTCTCCCATAGTGCGGTTGCAACAGCCCTAATCTGCAAGCTCGATACTAGCTCGAGCTCGGTGTTGGATCGAGCCCTCGGCCTTGGTCCGAGCTCGATTCTGACTTGGGGTCTCGATATTTAGGGTAAATGTTGGTTGGTCCATGCATCTTCGATAATCTCCGCTTTGCCTCGTAGTTCGATTTGGATATGGGCTCGATAATGATATCGAACTTGTCATTTGATCGGTCTTAGAGCTCGAAGTTAACCACCCTTACTTCGGATCTTGACCGAGCTTGTCATGCAGATATCCTTTGATCGAAACATTATCATCTCGATCAGTCCGTACGACTGACTCGAATCGTTTTTGACCGTATACAGTGATCTCTACATTCCCTATTGGGAAAGGAATCTTTGTATTATTGTAATAATTATACATAATTCCATGTTCTGTTCACAAACTCCGACAAACAATTTGAGTTGCTTTTGGAGTGTTGTCACCGTAATTAAACCAATCTCTCGTAGAAGACACATAGTCAAATCCTATATGAAAAACAATTGTAGCAACCGCCTTAGCAATTCCAATTCTTTTCAACAACTGATTTTGGCTATTCCCACATCAAAATTTCATTTCCCGATCAGCTTCACAGGAGATCTATATAAACCCCATGCTCATAGTTTCATTATTCATTAAGCAAATAATTGTAGCATATAGAAGCTATCTTGGCTTCGTGTTTTCATAAGGAGGCAATCCGAAGTTAATTTTTTCCTTCTATGTATTTACTGTCGTCCTTTTCTTTCTCTTTTTTATTCCTTCTTTTTTTAGGTCAACGAGGATGATATGTTCTTGCTTAACAAGATGATCCATGCATGAAGAAGAAAATCATTAGGTGTGAGGGATGGGTACTCATCCTCGCCCGAATATTGGGGAGATTACTCTCATGGCCCAATTATTAGAGAAATTACTCTCAAGGTGACCCGACTATCAGAGTGATTACTCGCAATGTGGCTCGAATATCAGAGAGATTACTCTCAATGTGGCTCGATTATCGGAGAGATTACTCTCAATGTGGCTTAACTATCAAAGAGATTACTCTCAAAACAACCCGACTATCGGAGAGATTACTCTCAATGTGGCCCGACTATCAAAGAGATTACTCTTAAGAGACTTACATGTCCACTTTAAGATTGAAAAATATAGTTTTCTTTTAAGGACAAATCCATAAAGAGGCCAACTTAAGGTGCAAAGGGACTTATATGTCCACCTTAAGATTGGAAAGTTATAAAGTTTCCTTTTAAGGACAAACCTACGAAGAGGCCAACTTAAGGTACAAAGGGACTTATATGTCCACCTTAAGATTGGAAAATTATAAAGTTTCAACTCGAAGACTTTGTGGACTTGACGACGTCGACTTGAACACTTGGAAAACTTTGATGATTTGGCGGACTTTCCAGACTTCAACTTGAAGACCGACAAACTTGAAGATTTGATGGACTTAAAGATTCAGCGGACTTTGACGCTTCAACCTGAAGGCTTTGAGGGCTCAAATAGTTCCACTTGAAGACCGACGAGTTTGGGGACCTCAACTTAAAGACGTCAACTTGAAGACTTCAACTTGAAAACTTGAAGGCTTAAATATTTCGACTAGAAGACCGAAGAACTTGAAGACCGGCAGACTTAAAGATTTGGCGAACATGAAGACATAGTGAACCCCCGGATTTCAGCGCAAATACTTTGCATCCTCCTAAAATCATCCCATTGAAGATACCAATTTACCATGGAGGGTTGCCCCCTTTAAATAAAATGGGATCCAAAGTTTAACATAAGAATGGTATCAGCTCGATTTTTAAGTGTTGATTGAATGAATTATACTCCATCGTACTTCATTCGGACAACAATTGGGGAATTATGTGTCTTTTGAACTTATGCGACTGAACTCAGAAAGAAAATCTAAGCTGCCTACGTACCTCGGTGAAGAGAATCCAGTCATACCTTAGTTCAAAATGGGTAATTTTTTTTATGTCCTAACTTTTGCCTAGGCCGCCTCTTTCGAGGTTTTCAACCTAGCGGACCCTTTATTTGGGGGGGGGGGGGTCGTGCACAGTTTAGACTCATGCGGGCCAGGAGTATAGGAACATGCAGTTTAGGCTTATGTGTCAAGGAGCGTAGCGACTTCAAGGATAATACTTCTTCAAAAACTTGCCATTGATAGGGCCAATTCTCATGCCATCTGCATCACCAGCTTGTAAGCCCACTTGAGTAAGCTTCTTGTACGACATATGGCCCATCCCATTTTGAAGTGAACTTCCCTACAGGTTTATGGGAAGTAATAATGGGTCTTCGTATGGCAAGGACTTGGTATCCTGCTTGAATGGATATCGGGCGAACTCTTTTATTGAAGGTGCGAGACAATCGAGCTTGATAACATTCAATACTCTATTGATCTTCCAACCTATTCTCATCAAGAGCCTCCAACTCTGCTAATCGAAGTCGAGCATTTTCTTCGTCAGTGATCCCTTCTTGAATAGCCAATCGATATGAAGGTATTTGACGCTCGAGTGGCAAGACAGCTTCGATTCCATAAACGAGTGAATAAGGCATCGCTTGTGTTGGCATACGGTGAGTCGTCCTATATGCCCATAGAGCTCCTTCCATACGGTCATTCCAATCTCGTTTGGATTTGGAGACGACTTTTTTTAACAAGTTGCATAGAGTCTTGTTGAATGCCTCGGCTAGACCATTGGTAGCAACATTGTACATCGAAGAGTTACGTTTCTTGAAGCCAAAGAGATCACAAATCTTGTTCATCAACCTATTATTGAATGGCTTTCCATTATCCATTATTATGTAATGAGGAATGCCAAAGTGATAGCTTATGTTTACTCGGATGAAACTTGCAACATTTTCTTTCTTTACCTCCTTAAGAGCAACATCTTCAGCCCATTTTGAGAAGTAGTTAGTTGCAGCCAAGATGTATAGGTGCCCACTAAAAGACTTTGGCAGTGGTCCAACAACATCCAATCCCTAAGCATCAAACGGCCAGGATGCAACAGTCGAGTGCAATACTTCATGAGGTTGATGAATAGAATTCGCATGGAATTGACAAGCCTTGCATCTTCGAGCATAGTCCAAGCAATCTTTTACTATCATTGGCCAATAATATCCCATTGTTTTTATATGGAAGTGGAGCTTTGGTCCAGATTGGTGTGACCCACATAGCCCAGAATGTGCCTCTTGCAAAGCTTGAAGTGCTTTTTCTTCCCCTAAGCATCGCAAGAGTACTCCCTCGAATGACCTTCTATATAGAGTATATTTGTAGTAAAGGAAGCGAGGTGCACGACGATGGATTTCAGTCCTTTTCCTCGGAGTTTCTAGAAGTATCCTATAGCTTAAGTAGTCAATAATGGGTTGTCTCCATTCTTCTTTCTCACCTTCATAAACAACGACAAGATGCTTGAGTTCATTTCCTTCACCTTCAACCTCATTTGGTAGCGGTACTACCCATTTTTGGCAGACAGTAACTTGCGCTTGATCAGGCAGGTTTAACGATGAAGCTAGGGCAGCTAAAGTATCTGCCTTCTTCTTCTCTTTCCTTGGCACATGTCGAATAGTCATGTCACCGATCCATCCCATTAATTATTTAGCATAATCATGATATGGGAGTAGTTCAGGTTTCTTGACCTCGTAACTACCTAAAAGCTGGTTGATCACCAAATGAGAGTCACCAAAGACTTGCAATTGCAACCGCTTCATTTCGACAGCCATTTCAAGCCCAAGTATTAGTGCTTGATACTCAACAACGTTGTTAGAGCAGAGTTGCGTCAACGTAAAAGAGTAGGGCAGAACTTTACCTTGAGAAGTGACAAATACTACACCAGCTCCTCCGCGATGTGTTGCACCATCAAAGTACATCTTTTATGGAACTTCAATGACCATTGCGTCCTCATCAGGTAGTTCGTTAGTTAGCTCCCAACCATTAGGTATAGGGTGATCTGCCAAGAAGTCTTCCAATGCTTGTCCTTTTACATCCTTTTGAGGGATGTACAAAATCTCGAATTGTTGAAATTGGAGATACCATCTCGCTAGTCGATCACTAAGAACAGATTTTGACACCACGAACTTGATGGGATTTTCTTTAGAAACAAGACGAACAGCATGAGCTTGAAAGTAGTGCTTCAACTTTTGAACTGAGAATACTAGCGCCAAACACAACTTTTCAATTGGCGAATAATTTAGCTCGTTTGGTATCATCATCCTGCTCAAGTAGTAAACAAAGTTTTCTTTCCCCTCACTATTATTTTCGGCCAACAGCGCTCCAACAGGCCTTTCTTGTGCTGAAATATATAGTATCAACGGCTTTCCGAGTATAGGGGCTGCTAAAACCGGAGGCTTCATCAAGTAGGATTTAATGCTCTCAAAGGCATTGCTACACACTTGGTCCCATTTGAAAGGGACACATTTCTTATAAGGCGACTGAATGTTTGGCACCTCCTAGCTAGGTTTGAGATGAATCTCCTAAGGTATGCTAACTTTCCTTGCAGACTTTTTAATTCGTGAATATCCCGAGGCTGAGGCATTTTCAAGATTGCATCTACTTGGCTTGATCAATTTCAATCCTTCGATGTCGGACAATTAAATCAAGGAACTTTCCGGACGTAACTCCAAAGGCGCATATCAATGGATTCATCTAAGTTGGTACCTCCGGAGCAACTCAAACACCATTCTCAAGTCTTTCAAGTGGTCGCTCTTCTTTCTTGATTTACCACCAAGTCGTCAACATAACATTCGAAATTCTTGTGGAGAAGGTCATCAAAGATATTCTGCATAGCTATTTGGTAAGTAGCACCAGCGTTCTTCAATCCAAAAGGCATTATCTTGTAGCAATAAATAGCCTTTGGGGTACGGAATGCAGTAAGATCTTCATCTTTTGGTGCCATGAGAATTTGGTTATAGCCCGACGAACCGTCCATGAAAGATATTTCCTCATAAGAACTAGTAGCATCAATCATCAGCTCTGGAATTGGAAGTGAGAATTCATTTTTCGGACACGCATTGTTGAGATCCCTGAAGTCAATGCACACTTAAATCTGGCCATTTTTCCTTCCTTACAGGGACAATACTTGAAACTCGTGTTGGGTATTTAACTTCATGAATAAGACCAGCTTCGATGAGTTTGTTAACTTCACTTTTAATCAAGGGAACCAAGTCCGGCCTAAAGTGCCTTTGAGCTTGCTTAATAGGACGAGCGCCATTCTTGACTGCAAGGTGATGGACTACTACTTTAAGGTCCAAGCCAGGCATCTCTTTGTAACTCCAAGCAAATACATCTTTAAACTCCTTGAGTAACTCCATATAAGTGCTTTCTGCATCGGCTGCTAGTAAAGCACTTAGATAAGTGGGCCTTGGTTCTTCATCAGTGCCAAGGTTTACTTCTTTCAAAGCATCCACTGTTGTTTTTACCCCTTCTTCAAGTTTAGGCAGAGCATCTTTCATATCTTCATCTTCTTGAGGGTCCCCATCGTTGAAGGATATGTGATAACATGGTGAAACATCGTCCAATTTCTTTTCATCCTCCATTAGCGATAAAACACCATGCTCGCCTTGTGCATTAACATGATACGAAGAACCCACATTTTCTTCGTCTTCATCACGTTCTTTAGTGTAGACCACAGTGTATGGCTTCAACTTCAGTACCTCATCACACGAAACCATGACTTTTGTTTGTCTCTTTATTCTAGAAGGAACCAAACTTTGGAAATCTTTAGAGATCTTCTGAATTTTTGGGGAAGCGGATGTTCTTGTATTTCGATAATTTCTCTGGAATTTATTCCCCTTCTTTAATCGACCCAATCTCTCAAATACGAAATTTCTCACAGTTGATTTTCCAAGTCGATCAAAGACAGAAGGCCTGTTAGAAGCAGCAGATTCGTCTTCTACAGTGATATAATTATTGCTCGCCCTTCTTATGGAGATGTACACTAGTGACAGTTGCTTGTATCCCAAACCTTCACGTGGTTGCCTCGTCGCAACTTCTGATGGGAGATTCCTAACTTTGACGGCTCATTGGGATTATATCCAGCTTTTGCAAATAACCTGTAAGTGTTAGGATCAAAACCTTCATCTGTTCATTTTGTAGGGAGTGCCACATTCTATAAACGATTTTGGGCTACAAACCCTGTAAGTGGCTTCGAGGACAACTTTACTGCCTCAATTCATTTTACCGGAAGAGTTCACTGCTTTAGCATGTTAGTTTGGAGATTAAATAATTTGTCTTCATCTTTCTTACTTTTAGGGACATATTGGAGCGCAGGACTTACTTTCTTTCCATAAGACGCAATATCCCCTCTATGAGATATATTCGCGTCCGGTTGTACCTCCTCAGTAACAACTTTGGTTTTGTCGGCAACCACCTCATCTCTCTTATCCGTGGACCCGTTATCCTTGTCATTCATGACATTATTAACTTTTAGCTCCTTCACAATGCGGTTCTTCAAGTAGAACTTTGCATCGGCGTAGTGTGACTCAGCCTCGGTGAATGGCTCGTCATCAACAATTATCTTCTTCTTAACTTCACATTCGTAGTATTTCAAACATTGATGGTAGGTATATGGAACCACTTTATTCTCATGTATCCAAGACCTTCCAAGAAAGATGTTGTATGAAGTCTTTGCATCGATCACATGCAACTATGCACTTGATTGCATATCTTCAATGGTGATTCCCAACCTGATCGCGCCTATGGCCCCCCCTTGGTTGAATCCTTGGATCATCACATGTCTTTCCAAAAGTTCATTCATAGGAATACCAAGTTCTTTCACAGTGCGAATTGGCAAGATGTTCACTGAGGATACTCCATCAACCAAAAATTGATTTACCCTTTCATCACGCATATAGCCAACCAGGTACAACGGGCGGTTATGAAGAGTGTCACCTAGTAGAAGGTCGTCATTTGTGAACGTAAATTTTTCCTTGCACGCGTTAACTTCTTGAGTGATAGACTCGATGAGCTTTTCTGGAGATGGTGCCAATGCTAGGTCATCACTATTTTCTTCCCCTTTATCAGCATTGTAACAAGAGGCCTCAATACCATCACAGGGAAATCTTCATGTGGAACCAACATGGCAAGAAATCCTCTAAGGTCACTGGATGTCGTGGCTTTTGAGGGTGGTGCACCTCTACTTTTGCTTTGTTCAAATGCCTAACTGGATTTCGTTTCCTTGGTCCTTTTACCATCATTTTCCTTGTTGGTTATTCTATTGATTCTTTTCGTAGGCTCCTTTTGTGGTGTCTACAACGAGTCACCAGCGTCCAACCTTCATCATTATCAGGTTGATCGACTTCAACTTTATTGTTCTCTAGTAATTCTCCATCTTTACTTTCTTTAAAACCACATAATTCATCTGGACTGAATGAGCCAAAGGTGATAGAGACTTGGTTTGCACTTGCTTTCTCATCTTCAACCACGATCTTCTTTTCACGAGTCAAATCCATAACTTTGTCCTTCAAGACAAAGCACTTCTCTAGAGGCTAGCTCACAAGTCAATGGTATTTGCAGTAATTTGGGTCATTCGTTTCACCAGCTTCATTTGGCAGCATCATCTCCGGATGCTCAATGAGATTTAACTCGAGGAGTTCTTCAAAAATTATTGGCACATCAGAATCCAGAAATGGGTACTCCTTCTTTTGCATTTCTTTTAGAGTCAATTTCCCACTTGGTTTATCTTGATAAGAAGTGGATTTCGTACTCTGCTTCTTGCTCACCTTCGTTGTGAACTTCATAGGTGATGTGTTGACATTCATAGCTTCTTTGTTTTCAGATCTAGGTTCAAACTTGCTCCATTTCTTGGCTTCTTGCTTGCCGTTCCTTTGCGAGGCTCATAGATAGGCGGCCTTTTATTTCCAACGGAGGCCATGCATAACTCTATGTCGTGGGCACGAGTCGCGAGTTCTTCAAATGTGCTAGGCTTGATACCTTGCAAGATGTAGCGGAGTCCCTAATGTATGCCTTGGATGCACATCTCTATGCCAAAAGTTTCACTAAGCCTCTTTTTGCAGTTGAGGCTTGCATTCCTCCAATGATTGATAAAGTCAATAACTGGTTCACTCTTTCGTTGACGAGTATTTTTAAGTTCTATCATACTCACAGTACGTCTCATGCTATAAAAGTGATTGAGGAACTCTTGCGCTAGTTGATCCCAGTTATCAATAGATCCATCCTCGAGGTCTGTGTACCAGTCAAAAGCATTTCCTTTTAGCGAGCGGACAAACTGCTTGACGAGGTAATCTCCATAAGTCCCAGAATTGGTGCACGTCTCAATGAAGTGTGCCACATGTTGCTTTGGATTACCTTTACCATCAAACTGTAGAAACTTTGAAGGTTGATAGCTAGCAGGCATCTTCAAATCGACCTAGCAGTGTATGGCTTTGCATATGTAAGGGAGGACTTGGCAGCAACTTCATAATTGTTCTTAATTGTTCCTTTAATGAACTCCTTCAGTTGATCGATTGGAATCATTCCTTCAGATGAGGCAGGGATAGACTTAGCGGATGCTACTTGTCTTGGGGGAGAATCACTCTCTGGAACTTCTGGGAGCTTGCTAGGTGCGTGGGTAGATTCTTTCTCCATCAAGATTCCCACCCTATCTGTTAGCTTGTCGATTCTAGCATATTAATTTTGCATGCACTTGGTCAAGCCAGCGATTGCTTCCGTCAAGTTTTCCAACTGCTCATCCACAGATGAAGTGTTTGTCACCATGGCTTGCATGATTATCGTGGACGATGGAGAATAGCATGGATTGTCACACATATTGATCCTCGATTGTCTCACGCTATATGGTGTGAGTGGGGAGGATCCATCACTTGATGAATCATCATTTTCCTTCACAGCAGAGTGCTTGGATTCGGAGAGGTCAAGCAGAGCAAGAGTTTCCTTACTCTTTTCAGCAACATCGCTTTCTCCTTCGGGTGCGCTTGTGGAAGATCTTGCTCCTTTTGAGGATAAAGATCCGAAAATAGGGGTTGATGCAGAAGGCACATTGGGTGCTTGTTGTCCTAACGAGCTTGCTTTGCTCCTTGTAACTGGTCCAAAGCTTCCAAAAGTAACATCGAGGATGCTTTCCACATCAGCATAGAACCTGCAATTAGCTGCCTTGGTGGAAGTCGAGCTGGAGTTAATTTTTTTAAGCCATTTCAATGTTATTGAACTTTGGTGATTGAAAATTTGAGATGAGAGGTAGAGATTGTCCCACTGGGCGTGCCAATTTGTTTGCAATAAAATTGTGCAAAAAACTAAAACTGCAATCACAAACAATTATAAAAAAAAGATTTTATTGATAAACATTGCAGGTTATAACTCTGTATATCCCTTGATTCTTTCCTGCGATTTGCTATCCGTAATTTGAGGGACTTAGCGGCGTATTTCTCGAACGTAGGATGACATGCATCTCCTTGATGTATTTGATGATCAAGAAGCATATAGCAACACTCCATTTGGATCTTGAATGTTGCTAAAACTTTGAGCAAGACATATTTGTCATGCCTTTGATCTCTAATTAATATTCCATGAATTTTTATGGAATTTTGAGATCGTATATGTGATCTCTTTGTGCACTATGGGATTGGTGAGATCATCTTTGAAGGACATATGTAGCCTTATTTATATGCATGAATTAGGGTTTGGGTGGAGTAGTCACCAAGTAACCCTAATAGACTCCTAATATTTCAAGAGTCCTCTTGAATTTAGGAATTATCTTGATCTGTTAAAATTTGAGTGTCTACACTTATTCCTTCTCCATCCCAGAAAAGTTGGGTATTTTTGCTGCATGCTGATAAATAATTCATCCATTGGCATTAAACCTTAGATTATGTATAGAGTAGGGGTGCACAGGTTTTCTACCCTATACAAGACAAGGGGCTAGCGCGCAATGGCTTTCTCTGATAGAGGCTCGCTTCTTCAAGTTCAAGTTCTGCTTGCTGCTTCTCATTTTGATAGGAGTACGTGCTTGCAGCTCGCTCGCTATCTACTAAATGAGTCTTCACTGCCCGCCCGACCCCTATCTTTAATCGTAAGTAAAGGAAGTCAAATCAATGAAGTGAACAACCCAACCTCTTTGTTTGAAGCTTTGCCAGGAAGCTTCTACTGTCAGAATATATATTTTGCATGAGAAAAATAAATCAAGCATATGAGCAATATTAGAGTAGTGAGCATCATAATGTTATCTTCAAGACAAATTTTGTATAAAAAGAACATATCTTCAAGTCAAACATGGAAATATTCAGTTTTCAAAAATCATGCTTACAATGGGATGCCAGCCACAAGTACCCCTTAAACTACAAAAAGCCCATATGCCTTCCAATAGAATCTGAATCATGCATCAAAATCAATGGGTTTCGAAGTGCTGATAGAAATTTAAGTTAGTCTGTTTCTTTATGTAAATCATTATTTTCATTCTTTCTTTTTTTTGGCTCTTTTTGGTCGAGAATATCAACTATAGAAAGTAATGGCATTCGAATTACATATGAAACATGGGTCACAGATACATAAGCTATTAAAATTGAATCTCATCTAAAAAAGTTATTTTGCATTATCCTTCTGAAGGAACAGTATCACAATTATCCTTCTAAAAATATTTATTGTTAATTCGGAAAAGGATCAAAATTGCCCATGAACTATGCCTTATGGACCACATATGCCACCCGTTTAAAGTTGGGGTTGTCCATACCCTCCATGTTAATGAAAAGGCCTAAAAATGCACTTATTGTCTAATAGCTCACTTAAAAATTATTTGAATTTAATTAGCCTTATTAGCATAGAATTGTGACACGTGTCCTAATTAAAATCCCCCACCCCCACGAGTCCCCGTCTGTTTTACCTACTCTTCCTTACCTTTTAACCTACTGAACAAAAGCAGATCCTCCTCACTTGCATGACACAACCTAACCTCCTATTCCTTATTTCCCCCCAAAATTGATGTTGCCACTAGGGTTTCAAATCATAGGAGATTCCATTCGAAGAAAGGTTCCGACCGAGAATCTGATAGAGATTCTACTACTACATCAAGGTAAGTATGTTTTACACTTGTACATTGTCATTTTTATATAGTAGTTCTTTAAAGAAAGTAGGAGTTTAAAATAAGGTTTTGGGTGTTCACTTCATGTGATATTTTCTAGTTGTATAGTAAGATGCCTGAAAATGATATTCTATGGTAAAAGTGTGTGTGTTTTATGTGTGTTGCTGGTCCCGATTTTGGTCTTATATTTTTTAGATATTCTTTTGTCGTTCTTTTTGCTCTTCTTTATACATGTTTTTACACATGGCTAAAGTGGTCCTTGTTTGATTGCTTGTCTACTATTTTGCATATGACTTCATTAAAGATGATTGGTAAAGTTGAGATTGTTTTCAACTATGGGGGTAGTTGGGTCATTCATCCCCACTTAGTGCATAACAAAAGATTGGTGCGCAAGTGGACTGCTTTTGACCCGAATGAAGTATCTTATGAAGACATTACTGGAGAGTTTATTTCTAATTCTGGGAAATTAGAAAATCACCATTAATACTTCCGTCTATGTCCGATATAATCCTTTTTTTTCATAGCCCTGGGACTATTTATAACTAGCCAATTAATAAGTCTCAAATGTACTTGCACTGCATCAAAATCGATTCTCCCGAGCAAAGATATTAATGACGAGGAAGGTTTTTTTGTTTACTAAGGTAGAACAATTACTAGTTACTGGGCCATCGGGTCAGTACTATCTGGTGAATAATGATAATGGAATGAGAACACTGCAATATCTCTTTTCTCAAACTTCAGGCTTATAAATCCTTTTGTTGTTGATGTGTGTGAGTTGACTGTTCTTGCACAAGATATTATACATCACACAGAACATTATATGATGTAGATGTTGAAGTTGGTAGCGACTGTGAAGAGAGTATTGATGTGTGTGATATTGATACATCTGACTATGATGAATATAATTCTGAAGAACTTGAACTTTTAAACAAAGAAAACGGGAGAATTGTAAGTGATAAACTTGTTAATTTTATGGAATTGGAAAAAAGTATGACTTTTAAGGATATGAATGAAGCTAGACAGACTATAAATTACTATGCTATAGCTAACAAGAAAGGGTTGAGAGTTAAGAAAAGAGACAAGAATAGGGCCAGATATAAGTGTGATGATGGGTGCCCTTTTGTATGTCTTATTTCAAGCAATGGAAGGGGTGAGGGGTTCAAAATCAAAACTTTAAAGCCAGAGCACACTTGTGAGGATGCTTTTGAGAATGTGAGAGTTGATGCAACAACATTAGCTAATTATCTCAAGAAGAAAGTCCAGAACAACCCAAGGTTTAAGATTAGTGAAATAAGAGGGGAACTTGAAGCAGATTTCATGTTAGGCAGAGTAACCCTGGTAGTGATGTTGTTATAAACATATCAAAGGATGCCCTGTTAGAAGGGAAAAGAAAATTTTTGAGAATGTATCTATGTTTCAATGCTTTAAAATGCTTTAAAAGAAGGTTGGAAGGGTTACTTGAGACCACTAATTGGGCTAGATGGAACTTTCTTGAAAGGAAAATGTCAGGGTATACTCTTGGTAGCCATTGGACAAGATTCAATGAATCATTTTTATCCACTAGCATGGGCTGTAGTGGATATAGAAACTCGCAGGACATGGTCATGATTTTTGGAGCTTCTGAAGAGGTCATTGGAATTAAAAAAATGGTGCTGGAGTTACTTTTATATCTGACATGCAAAAGGTGAATTTTGTCTTTTATTTCTGACTTTTTGTTTTCTGGTTTTTAAACTTTTGACTTTTGGTTTTCTATTTTTCTGGTTTTTGACAGGCATTGCTGGAATCTGTGAGTGTTGTATTGCCCAAAGCACATCATAGATATTGTATGAGGCACATTGAGGTCAATTGGTGTAAAAGTTTTAGGAGTGGTAAAATAAAAAAATTGATGTGGTGGTGTGCCCGGAGCAGTTATGAGGAAGATTTTAATGACCAATTGAGAAAATTGGGAAGCTTATCTAAAGATGCAGCTAGAGATTTGGTGCATTTTCCTCCCCAGACGTGGTGCAGGGCATATTTTGATACTCAATGTAAGAACATGATGGTGGATAATAATTTCACCGAGTCATTCAACTCTTAGATATTGGAGGCTAGAAGCAAGCCCATCATCAAAATGCTTGAAGACATAAGGATTGAGGTAATGGAGATGTTAGTAAAAAATGAGGATAAAATGAGGAGCTGGGGTGGTAATCATAGTCCAACATGTATGAAGTTGTATAATGATTATAGGATTATTGCTCAATCTTGCAAGGTAGTATTTAGTGGGGATAATGGATATGAAGTAACACATGCCACCATACAATCAAAGTTGTGAACTACAAGAGAGAGGAACCCATGGATAAAATTAATTGGTGGTATAGCAGGGAGGCCTATATATTGACATATAAGAGTAAATTGCAACCTGTTAGGGGACAACAGTTCTGGAAAATTGACCCCTCACAAGTGATGGAACCACCTGAAGTGGTAAAACTAGTTGGTAGACCCAAAGTTAAGAGAAATAGACAACCTGATGAAGCAAGCAACAGAAAGGGTATTTGGAGTGTTTCAAGAAAGGGCAGCATCATGTGATGTAGCAAATGTGGTGAACCAAATCACAACTCAAGGGCTTGTTACAAGGTAACACAATTACTACTTAAACTCTTCTTTTGTTACCTCTCATTTACTGATTCTTATTTTTTTTTCATTGGTCGGTAGGATAATGAATCTGGGCATTGCAGTCAAAACACAAGCCAAAATGCAGTAACTGAAGATGATAAAATAGAGGCAGCGACTCAATAGGCGACACAACAATCAACTGGTTATGGTCCTTCAGTTGGGGATGAGGAAGACCCACCATTGAGGCCATCTGTAGTGTCTGAGAGACAAACAATACTTGAGTTGAGGAAAAGACAGCAACTTCCAACTGGTACGAGGAGAATCAAGTTTACTGGATATGAAACGGGTGCTAGCATCCCAACTAACCTGCCTTTTGAACCAAGAAAGGCCTTTTGGAAGGGAAAGGAAGCAATGTTACCAAGCCAATTACAACAAGAAGCAGGAAAAAAGAGAGCAAAGTTGATTGCAAGAAGAGGGAAAGTAGCTACTCAAGAATGATTTGAAGTTGTAACGTTCGTTTTTAAAGTATGACAATGTTAGTCTTTTGTCAAACAGTTAGTTTTTGTTCAAAGTTGTTGGGTTAAACAATTAGTTTTTGTAGTTGGGTAAAGACCTGAATGTTATGGTGGTTTTAACAATTTTTTTGTGGTTATTTAAAGTCTTAACTAACTTTTGTGGTTAGTTAAGGTACTAATCGGTAGGAATATTGGTTATGAATACTAGTAAATGTAGTTTATGAATGTCATTAATTATGTAGTTTATGAATATCCTAAGAAGTGCAGATTTTTGTGAATATGAATGTCGCCGGATTTGTCAAGGTGAGTTATATGTTAGAGCAACTTTGGAGAAGATGAGATGGTTTTATAAGAGGGCTTGCTGATGAGGGGATCTGATTTTGTTCACTAGGTAGGGGAGTGGGTAAAACAGATGGGGTTGGGGGATTTTAATTACAACACGTGTCAAAATTCTATGCTAATAAGGCTGATTAAATCCAAATTAATTTTTAAGGGAAAACGTTTAGCCAATAAGGGCATTTTTAGGCCTTTTTATTAACAGGAATGATATGGACGGCCCCAACTTTAAACGGAGGGCATGTGTTCCATAAGGCTTAGTTCAGGGGTAATTTTAACCCTTTTCCGTTGTTAATTTTATCAGGTATCCCTAAAGGGACATTTTGATTGCTAATAACCAATATATTCTAAAACAACTTTGTCCTCTCTTTAGTTACACCAAGCTCATCGAAAACTTCGCTGCAGAAGTGCAAGATTCACGTAACCATTCATAATGAAGTTTTTCAAAAAGTCAATTAGTGGAATATGTAGTATTTATCATAACTGTACAAGAAGTTCAAACTTTCAATGAAGAAGAGATTGATCATCAGACACTTGTATCACAGGAGCAAAACAACAATAATGCTTATAATAAATCCACTAATATTTGAAGAAAGATCATACCAATGTCAATAGATATTTCAACAAA
This sequence comes from Nicotiana otophora, assembly GCA_000715115.1. Classification (NCBI taxonomy): domain Eukaryota; kingdom Viridiplantae; phylum Streptophyta; class Magnoliopsida; order Solanales; family Solanaceae; genus Nicotiana; species Nicotiana otophora. Next base: position 19,310 of record AWOL01S0028507.1, on the reverse strand, counting down.
ATGTGTAGTTTTTTAGCAGATTCATTAAAAAGCATCCCATTGTTTATGAGGATCCCTGCAGGCTACCCTCAAGTTCTTCCAAAGCTATTACAAGTGCATATACGTATCAATGAGGATGCTCAGAAAATAAATAAATCAAAATAGAAACAAATGAAATACAATTGTGGCTTGTAAGGAATAAAAGGGTCTCATACCCATTTAATTTCTTGGATTCACTAAATTCACTTCATCAAGCGTTTAAGCAATAATTGAGCTGCTTGAGGTCAGTCCGGAAATTGAACAAAACAAAGGAGATACAACAATGAAATCTAATCCAAAGGACCTTAAACAAACGTAAATAAGAAACATAAAAACAGAAAAATTTAACTTCATTAACTATCATAGTGAAGTGCCATTTTTGTTTTTTCTTTCTTAGGGCAAGAGTTTAAGAAACAGAAAGGAGGGAATTTTAGCTTCATAATTTTTGTCATATAAGCAGTCCAGCAACAGACGTCTCAACTACTATATTATTGTTAGTACTTAATAATGAAAATATAAAAAATAAACTCCAAGTGGCCGACTGGACGAATTAAGCCATTGATCACCTTAAAGGCCAAGGATAAAACTTAAGCAAACATTTTTATTCCTCTTCGGTTTTATACTAAGAACAAATATGAATAACTTACCATAGTGTCGGTTTTCCTATTAGCTGATGTTGGATCCAAATAGGTCCAAAGATATCTCTGTGAGTAACATGAATATCAGATATGAAGCTTTAAAGCTGTAAATTATAGGCCAAAGCCATGTGAAATGAGATGGTTATATGGTTACTAATACTAACATAAAGTAAGATATAATAAATATTAAACGAAAAAATGATAAGTCTATATTCTTCCCGATTCTAATACCACAAACCTAGTTTACAACTTTTAAGCAGTGAGATCAAAGTTAGCTTAAAACAACTAACCAGAACTTAACAGTTATCACCAAAACAGAAGTGCTTCATCGGCAAGTCTTCCAACTATAATTGCAGACACATGTTTACACATTCATCACAAGATACACAGATAAAATACTCAGATAGAAGCTTATAAAAACAAACTACATGTTCTCTCTCCCAGCGAACATAGAATTTCAGGAATTTACCGATAGCATCGAATGATGTACTCTTTGGCTTGCTCGCCTCGACTTCCATCAGCTTCCTTGCTCTAACTGCAAGCCCATTTATTTATTTTTTTACTAGCTGAATCTTCAGAATTAGAACAAAATACCTAGCTAAAGTAAAACTCCTTTTGTCAACTTCAAAGTTCAATATGTATCATAAGTAAGCAGAAAGGAAACCAAAATAATTGACGTGACAGAAATGCATTAGTGAAATTTGGGAAATTTGTTCACATAGAATGTCTCTATTTTCAATCGAGTACTACTTAAATTCCGCTGACAGCTATGGATTGGCACAAAATAGTGGATGGGAACATGCAAGTGCAAAATCAGTTAAAAGAGAAAAGATCAATGACCAGCGGAGGTGATAGAGGATATATGGGAAGAGCAAATAATATAGTCAGTCATCTTTATAACATCATCATTATTGTAACGACCCGGCCGGTCATTTTGCGAATAATAGCCCTGATCCCCTATTTACTATTTTTCCGTATATTTTCTGCTTTTGTGACTTGCCGGGAGGTTTCATTTTGGTTTTTGGAGTGATTTGGGACACTTAGTCCCTAAACGAAAGCTTAAGTCTTAGGATTTTGACCGTAGTCGGAACTGTGTGAAGATGACTTCGGAATGGAGTTTCGTCGGTTCCGTTAGCTCTGTTGGGTGATTTTAGACGTAAGGGAGTGTCCGGATTGTGTTTTGGAGGTCCGTAGCTTATTTAGGCTTGAAATGGCGAAAGTTGAATTTTTGGAGATTTGGACCGGTAGTGGAAATTTTGATATCAGGGTCGGATTCCGATTTCAGAAGTTGGAGTAGGTCGGTAATGTTAAAAATGATTTGTGCGCAAAATTTGGGGTCAATCGGACGTGGTTTGGTTGGTTTCGGCATTGGTTGTCGAATTTGGAAGTTTCAAGTTCTTTAAGTTTGAATCGGAGGATGATTTATGATTTTAGCGTTGTTTGATATCGTTTGAGGACTCGACTAAGTCAGTATGGTGTTTTAGTATTGGTTGGTATGTTTGGTCGAGGTCTCGGGGGCCTCGAGTAAGTTTCAGGTGCTAACGGGTGAAAGCTTTGACTTAGAAGAATTCTGAAGTTGCTGGTTCTGGTGTTTTCGCACCTGCGGTGTGTAGTCCGCAGGTACGGCCCTGCAGAAGCGAGGCTGGGATCACAGGTGCGCCTTTAATCCGGGGAGTCAGTGATCGTAGATGCGACGGGTGAGACGCATGAGCGGAGCCGCATCTGCGGAAGGGCAGTCGCAAATGCGGAGGCAGAAGGGAAAGTGATTTGCGCAGAAGCGGCCATGTTTTCGCATAAGCGCACCCGCAGGTGCGAGCCCAGGCTCTGCAAGTGCGGAAATGCCTAGGCAGTGCTTAAATCCGAAGAGATTCGTGATTTTTGTCATTTTGGACTTTGCAAACTCGGTTTGGGGCGATGTTTGAGAGCATGTTCGAGGGATTTCTTGAGGTAAGTCCCTTATGTTTATTTTTGATCAATAATCTTGCTTCCCCATTTATTTTTCTACCTAGTTAGTGTGTATTTAAGGTGAAATTTGAGAGTTTGAGGTTAGGGATTTGGAAAGTTTGATTTGTAGATTTGAAAGACCATTTGGTGTCAGATTTTAGTAAATTTGATATGGTTAGACTCGTGAATGAATGGGCTTTCGAATTTTGTGACTTTTACCCGATTTCAAGACGTGGGCCCGGGTAGACTTCTTTGGGCAAATTACGGAAACTTTTTTAAAATATTGATTTCATTAATTAGATGAGTCCATTACAGTTGTATTCATGATATGCAATTGTGTTTGGCTATATTTGGGCCATTTATAGTCGGATAATCGAGGAAAGGGCATTCGTACAGATTGATTGAGCTTGACTCGAGGTAAGTGGCTTGTCTAACTTTGTGTGGGGGAAACCCACCTTAAGATTTGGGACTATTGTGATATGTGAGCGCCGTGTACGCGAGATGACGAGTACGTATACGGGCTAGTTGTGGAAAAATCTGATTTTCTTACTGAGCAGCAACCTGTTGAGTTATACCATTTTAATGAGTATTAATCTATTTTTATTCTTAATTGAGTTATACCAATATGTGTAGCTATCTTGTTTAGTCTAATACAACATGTCTGTGTGTCTTAATTGCTTATGTGAACTCTCTGCAGCATGCTTAGTGAATTTCCTGCTTCTTCCTTGACTGATACTTAGTCTAAATCGTAAGATTTCATGATGTAGTGGTATTTCTATTGTTTGCGCTGCATAATTACTTTGGGACTACGGAACGGTATTCCGGGAGATCCCCATGTACTGCATATTTATTTTGGGACTACGAAACGGTATTTTGAGAGATCCTCATGTACTGCATATTTACTTTGGGACTACGGAACGGTATTCTGAGAGATTCCCATGTACTGTATATTTACTTTGGGACTACTGAACGGTATTCCGGGAGATCCTCATTTCTTGCATATTTACTTTGAGACTACGGAACGGTATTCCGGGAGATCCCCCCTGCACATGTACGTTTGGGACTACGAGACGGTATCTCGGGAGATCCGCTGTTGTATTTCTGTGTATTGAGCTATTACCTTCTATGAATTCATTCTTGTTAAATTTTAGTTTTTATTTTACTGCGATATTTCATTCTTGCCTTGCTTTATTATCATATTCCAGTAGGGCCCGGACCTGACCTCGTCACTACTCTACCGAGGTTAAGCTTGGCACTTACTGGGTACCGATTGTGGTGTACTCATGCTACTCTTCTGCATATGTTTTTCGTGTGCAAATCCAGGTGCTCCTTATCAGCCGCACTATCAGTGAGCCGGGACAGCTTTGAAAACTTTAAGGTATGTCTGCCGCGTCCGCAGACCTTGGAGTCCCCTTCTACTCTTCATCATGGCCATTATCCTCTGTATTTTCTTTTGATAGACTCTGATGTATAGAGATACTAGATTTTTCCTCCTGTAGTTTGTGATTTACGATGTTCCGAGTTTGGGGATTATTGTGTATTTTTGAATAGTTGGTTAAATTTATATTTTTATTTCATCATTCCATAAAATGTTAGGCTTACCTAATTGTAGAGACTAGGTACCGTCACGACGTCACACGGAGGGGAAATTGGGTCGTGACAAGTTGGTATCAGAGCTCTAGGTTCATAGGTGTCGTGAGTCACAAACCGGTTTAGTAGAGTCTCGTGGGTCGGTACGGAGATATCTGTACTTATCTTCGGGAGGCTATGGAACTGTTAGGAAAATTTCACTACTTTGATTCCTTGTGCGAAAATTGTTGACTTCAAATATTCTAAACTTTTGTATTCTATTCTCTCTCAGATGGTGAGGGCACGTACAAGTGGATCTGATGACCAGACACCCACACCCCCTGCTAGAGCGGCGAGAGGTCGGGGCCAGGTTAGAGGCCAAGGACGTCTACGTGGTGCAGCCAGAGCACCCGTACGAGCTACTACATAGGAGCACCCAGTAGCTCCAGCTGGAGGGCAGACACTTGAGATACTTGTTGCTCCTCCATCCCTCCAGGAGACTCTAGCCTAGTTTCTGAGCATGTTCAGCACCTTAGCTCAGGCTGGATTGATTCCACTTGCTGCTGCCACATATCAGGCAAGGGAGGAGCACAGACTCTTGTCGCCGGTACTCCAGAGCAATGGGTTCAGGTCGACCAGGTTCCAGAGATTGTACCAATGCAGCCGGTAGCTCTAGCTCAGCCCGAAGTCAGGGCAGTAGCTTCTGAGGTGGAGCAGCTCAGACTTGAGAGGTACAAGAAGTACCACCCACCTACCTTCAGCGGATTGGCTACAGATGATGCTCGGGGTTTTCTGGAGGAGTGTCATCGTATTCTCCGTATTATGGGCGTAGCGAAGACGAGCGAGGTTTCTTTTACTACATTCCAGCTTGGAGGAGCAGTCTATCAGTGGTGGCATGCTTATGAGTTGAGTAGTCCGGCTGAGGCAGCTTCACTTACATGGACTCAGTTCTCAGACATCTTTTTGAGAGAGTATGTCCCTTAGAGCCTCAGGGACTCATGGCGCGTGAAGTTTGAGCAGTTGTGCCAGGGTTCTATGACTATGTCAGAGTATGCAGTAAGTTTCAGCGATTTGGCCGGACATGCACCGGCCTTAGTTACCACAGTTCGAGAGAGGGTTCGATGGTTTATTGGGGGACTATACCCCAGCATCCAGAGTAGTATGGCCAGGGAGTTGGAGATGGATATTTCTTATCAGCAGGTTGTGAGTATTTCCAGGAGATTTGAGGGCATGTTTGCCCGGGATAGAGAGGAGAGGGAGGCCAAGAGGTCTCGAGAGACTGGTTACTATTCTAGAGCTCGTGCCCCAGCAGCTCGCCATGGTAGGGGTTATGTGATCCGCCCCATTCATTCAGCTCTTTCAGCCGCCAGTGATGTTCCAGCGCCTTCTAGACCCCAAGAGCCTTATTATGCACCTCCAGTATCTAGTGTGCCTCCTGCACGGGATGTTCCTAGCGGCCAGTCCAGCAGATCTGGCCCGAGCCAGCCACAACAGCCACGTCCTCCAAGAGCTTGTTTTGAGTGTGGCAACACTCGCCATGTGGTGAGGTAGTGTCCCAGGATTAGGAGGGGTGCACCTCCACAAACTTCTCATATACAGCGTGCTCCACCGGGTCCTCAAGCTATGATTAAAGCACCAGCTGCCACCCCACCTGGTTGGTGGAAGTCGGGGAGGTGCAGGTCACCCTAGAGGGGGAGGCCAGGCCAGATATTATGCACTTCCTGCTCGTACAGAGGCAGTTACTTCTGATTCTATCATTACAGATATTGTTCTGGTCTGTCATAGATATGCGTCAGTATTATTTGACCCAAGCTCTACATATTCTTATGTGTCCTCTTATTTTGCCCCGTATTTGGGCGTAAATCGGGATTCTTTGAGTTCCCATATTTATGTGTCTACTTCTGTGAGAGATTCTCTTGTTGTGGACCACGTGTATCGGTCGTGTTTGATTGCTCTTAGTGGTTATGGGACTAGAGCCGATTTAATATTGCTCAGCATGGTGGACTTTAATATTATTTTAGGCATGGACTGGTTGTCACCCTATTATATTATTCTTGATTGCCACGCTAAGACCATGATGCTGGCTATGCCAGGTTTACTGCGGTTAGAGATGAGAGGTACCTTAGAGTATACTCCCAGCAGAGTTATTTCATTTCTTAAAACTCAATGAATGGTTGAGATGGGGTGTGACGCGTATCTATCTTATGATAGAGATGTCAGTATTGATACCTCTACAGTTGAGTCAGTTCCAATAGTGAGGGACTTTCCAGATGTGTTCCCAGCTGATCTTCCGGGCATGCCGCCCGACAGAGATATTGATTTTGGCATTGATTTGTTGCCGTGCACTCAGCCCATCTCTATTCCTTCATATTGTATGTCTCCTCCTGAGTTGAAGAAGTTGAAGGAGCAGTTACAGGAACTGCTTGATATGGGCTTCATTCGGCCCAGTGTGTCACATTGGGGTGCTCTTGTCTTATTTGTGAAGAAGAAGGATGGTTCTATGCGGATGTGTAATGATTACCGCCAGTTGAACAAAGTCACAGTGAAGAACCGGTATCCTTTGCCTCGTATTGATGACTTATTTGATCAGTTACAGGGTGCCAGAGTATTTTCCAAGATTGATTTGCGTTCCGGCTATCATCAGTTGAAGATTCGGGAGTCAGATATCCTGAATACTGCTTTCAGGACTAGATATGGTCACTATGAGTTTCTTGTTATGTCTTTTGGTCTGACCAATGCCCCAGTAGCTTTTATGCACTTGATGCACAGTGTGTTCCGGTCTTATCTTGACTCATTTGTCATTGTGTTTATTGACGACATTCTGGTGTACTCCCGGACTCAAGAAGATCATGAGCAACACCTGAGGACTGCACTTTAGACCTTGAGAGAAAAGAAGTTATATGCAAAAATTTTCAAAGTTTGAGTTTTGGCTAGAATCAGTGGCATTCTTGGGTCATATAGTATCTAGTGATGCGATCCAGATGGATCCGAAGAAGATTGAATCGGTGCAGAGTTTCCCTAGACCGTCCTCAGCTACGGAGATTCGGAGTTTCCTTGGTTTGGCGGGGTATTACCGTCAGTTTGTTGAGGAATTTTCTTCTATTGCAGCACCTATGACCAGGCTGACCCAGAAGGGTTCTCCGTTTAGGTGGACAGAGGAATGTGAGGAGAGCTTTTAGAAGCTCAAGACAGCTTTGACTACAGCTCCAGTATTGGTATTGCCTACAGGTTCGGGGTCTTATACGGTATATTGTGATACATCATGGATTGGTCTCGGTGCGGTGTTGATGCATGATGGTAGGGTGATTGCCTACGCATCTAGATAGCTGAAGGTGCACAAAAAGAACTATCATGTCCACGACCTTGAATTAGCAGCTATTGTTCATGCCTTGAAGATATGGCGACATTATTTGTATAGTGTTTCTTGTGAGATTTACACTGATCATCGGAGTTTGCAGCATCTGTTTAAGCAGAAAGATCTTAACTTATGTCAACGGAGGTGGTTGGAGCTACTTAAGGATTATTATATCACCATTTTATACCACCCTGGGAAGGCCATTGTGGTGGCCGATGCTTTGAGTCGCCGGGCAGAGAGTTTGGGGAGCTTATCATATCTACCAGCAGCAGAGAGGCCCATGGCGTTGGATGTTCGGGCCTTAGCCATCCAGTTTGTGAGATTGGATATTTCTGAGCCGAGTCGAGTATTGGCTTGTGTGGTCTCTCGGTCTCTCTTTATGATCGTATCAGGGAGCATCAGTATGATGAACCCTATCTGCGTGTCCTTAAGGACACGGTCCAGCATGGTGATGCTAAGGAGGTCACTATTGGAGATGATAGTGCATTGAGGATGCACGGCAGGCTATGTGTGCCCAATGTAGATGGTTTACGTGAGTTGATTCTTCGGGAGGCTCACAGTTTGCGGTACTCTATTCATCCGGGTGCCGCAAAAATGTATCAGGACTTGAGGCAGCATTACTGGTGGAGGAGAATGAAGAAGAACATAGTGGAGTATGTGGCTCGCTGCCTAAATTGCCAGCAGGTGAAGTATAAGCATTAACGACCAGGTGGGTTGCTTCAGAAATTGGAGATTCCGAAATGGAAATGGGAGCAGATCACTATGGATTTCATTGTTGGACTCCCACGGACTCAGCAAAAGTTTGATGCAGTTTGGGTGATTGTGGATAGGCTGACCAAGTCGGCTCATTTCATTCCTGGGATGACTACCTATTTTTTCGATCAGCTAGCTCGAATCTACACCTGTGAGATCGTCAGGCTTCATGACGTACCGGTATCTATTATCTCTGACCGGGGTACATAGTTTATATCACGGTTCTAGAGAGCTGTACAACATGAGTTGGGTACTCGGGTTGAGTTGAGCACAATATTTCACCCTCAGACAGACGAGAAGTCCGAGCGCACTATTCAGATATTAGAGGATATGTTTCGTGCGTGTGTGATAGATTTTGGGGGTGCTTGGGACCAGTTCTTTCCCCTTGCAGAGCTTGCTTACAACAACAGTTATCAGTCTAGCATTCAGACGACACCGTATGAGGTTCTGTATGATAAGCGGTGTCAGTCCCCAGTGGGTTGGTTCGAGCCCGGCTAGGCCAGATATTGGGTACAGACTTCGTTCAGGACGCCTTGGAAAAGGTTAAGGTGATACAGGATAGAATTCGCACAGCCCAGTCCAGACGGAAGATTTATGCGGATCGGAAGGTTCGTGATGTTGCATTCATGGTTGGAGGGCGGGTCTTGCTCCGGGTTTCGCCTATGAAGGGCGTTATGAGATTCGGAAAGAAGGGCAAGCTGAGCGCAAGGTTCATTGGTCCTTTTGAGGTATTGCGGCGTGTTGGGGAGGTTGCTTATGAGTTTGCCTTACCTTCCAGCCTTGCAGGAGTTCATCCAATTTTTCATGTTTCGATGCTCCAGAAGTATCACGGTGATCCGGCTCACGTATTGGATCTCAGCTCAGTCCAATTGGACAAGGATCTATCTTATGTCGAAGAGCCAGTGGCTATTTAAGACAATCAAGTCAGAAAGCTAAGGTCAAAGAACATTGCTTCCGTGAAGGTTCTGTGGAGAGGAAAGCCGGTCGAGTAGGTGACTTGGGAGACCGAGCTGGATATGCGTAGCCGTTATCCTCATCTTTTCACCACTTCAGGTATGTATCTATGCTCGTTCGAGGACGAACGATTATTTTAAGAGGGGGAGGATGTAATGACTCGGCCGGTCATTTTGAGAGTAATAGCCCCAATCCCCTATTTACTGCTTCTCCCATATCTATTTCTGCTTTTGTGACTTGCCAGGAGGTTTCGTTTTGGATTTTGGAGTGATTTGGGATACTTAGTCCCTAAACGAAAGCTTAAGTCTTAAAATTTTTACCGTAGTCAGAACTATGTGAAGAAGAATCCGGAATGGAGTTTCGTCGGTTCTGTTAGCTCCGTTGGGTGATTTTAGACTTAGGAGCGTGTCCGGATTGTGTTTTGGAGGTCCGTAGCTCATTTAGGCTTGAAATGGCGAAAGTCGTATTTTAAGAGTTTTGGACCGGTAGTGAAAATTTTAATATCGGGGTCAGTTTTCGATTCCGAAAGTTGGAATAGGTCCGTAATATTGAATATGACTTGTGTGCAAATTTTGGGGTCAATCGGACGTGGTTTGGTTGGTTTCGGCATCAGTTGTCGAATTTGGAAGTTTCAAGTACTTTAAGTTTGAATCGGAGGATGATTTGTGATTTTATCATTAGTTGATGTGATTTGAGGGCTCGACTAAGTTCGTATGGTGTTTTAGGATTGGTTGGTATGTTTGGTTGAGGTCCCGGGGACCTCGGGTGAGTTTCGAGTGCTTAACGAATCAAAAGTTGGATTTGTGTTGCTGCTGAAGTCTTCAGGCGAGGCAAGCGCAGAAGCGAAAAAGTGGAGGAGTGCCAGGGGTCGCAGGTGCGAGGTGAATTCCGCATCTGCGATGCCCGCAGATGCGTTAGGGTCGTCGCAGGTGTGAAAGGTCCGCAGGAGCAGAAGTAATTTTCGCAGGCGCGCAGGTGCGACCCTTACATCGCAGGTGCGGAGGCAGGGGAGGTAAGTGATTTGCGCAGATGCGCACATTTTGCTGCACAAGCTCACCCGCAGGTGCAATGCCAGGCTCTGCAGGTGCGAAAATACCTAGGCAGTGGTTAAAACCGAAGGGCTTCGCGATTTTTGTCATTTTGGACTTGGCAAACTCGGTTTAGGGCGCTTTTTGAGAGCATTTTCGAGAGATTTCTTGAGATAAGTCCCTTGTGCTTATTTTGATCAATAATTTTACTTTCCCATTTATTTTTCCACCTAGTTAGTGTGTATTTAAGGTTAAATTTGAGAGTTGAGACTACGAATTTGGAAAGTTTGAATTGTGAATTTGAAGGACCATTTGGTGTCAGATTTTAGTAAATTTGATATGGTTAGACTCGTCAGTGAATGGTCTTTAAGAATTTGTGACTTTTACCCGTTTCCGAGATGTAGGCCCCACAGGCAATTTTTGAGTTAATTTCGAAAATTTGTTAAAGTGTTGATTTCATTAATTAGATGCGTCTATTATGCTTGTATTTATGATATGTAATTTCTTTTGGCTAGATTTGGGCCATTCGGAGCCGGATATTCAGGGGAAAGGCATTGTGACCGATTGATTGAGCTTGACTCGAGGTAAGTGATTTGCCTAACTTTGTGTGGGGAAAATCCCCTTAAGATTTGGAACTATTGTGATATGTGAGCGCCGTGTACGTGAGGTGACGAGTAAGTACACGTGCTAGTTATGGAAAACCCTGATTTTCTTTCTGAGCAGCAACCTGTTTTTCTTTTATTTTGAGTTATACCATTTTAATGAGTATTAATCTATTTTCATTCTTAATTGAGTTATTCTAATATGTGTAGCTATCATGTTTAGTCTAATACAGCATGTCTACGTGTCTCAATTGCTTATGTGAACTCTGTACAACATGCTTAGTGAATTTCATGCTTCTTCCTTGACTAGTACTTAGTCTAAATCATAGGATTTCATGATGTAGTTGCATTTCTATTGTTTGCGTTACATATTTACTTTGGGACTACGGAACGGTATTCCGGGAGATCCACGTGTACTGCATATTTACTTTGGGACTATAGAACGGTATTCCGGGAGATCCCCATGTACTGCATATTTACTTTGGGACTACGGGAGATCCCCATGTACCGCATATTTACTTTGGAATTACGGAACGGTACTCCGGGAGATCCCCTTGTACTGCATATTTACTTTGGGACTACGGGAGATCCCCATGTACCGCATATTTACTTTGGAATTACGGAACGGTACTCCGGGAGATCCCCTTGTACTGCATATTTACTTTGGGACTACGGGAGATCCCCATGTACCGCATATTTACTTTGGAATTACGGAACGGTACTCCGGGAGATCCCCTTGTACTGCATATTTACTTTGGGACTACGGGAGATCCCCATGTACCGCATATTTACTTTGGAATTACGGAACGGTACTCCGGGAGATCCCCTTGTACTGCATATTTACTTTGGGACTACGGGAGATCCCCATGTACCGCATATTTACTTTGGAATTACGGAACGGTACTCCGGGAGATCCCCTTGTACTGCATATTTACTTTGGGACTACGGAACGATATTCCGGGAGATCTCCTTGTACTGTATATTTACTTTGGAACTACAGAACGGTATTCCGGGAGATCTCCCCTGCATATTTACGTTTGGGACTACGAGACGGTATCTCGGGAGATCCCTTGATTGTATTTCTGTGTATTGAGTTGTTACCTTCTATGAATTCTTCTTGTTAAATTTCAGTCTTTATTTAACTGCGATATTTCATTCTTGTCTTGCTTTATTATCATATTCCAGTAGGGCCCGGACCTGACCTCGTCACTACTCTACCGAGGTTAGGCTTGGCACTTAATGGGTACCGATTGTGGTGTACTCATGCTACTCTTCTGCACATATTTTTCGTGTGCAAATCTAGGTACTCCTTATCAGCCGCACTATCAGTGAGCCGGGACAGTTTTGGAGACTTTAAGGTATATTTGTCGCGTCCGCAGACCTCGGAGGCCCCTTCTACTCTTGCCCATGTCCATTATCTTCTGTATTTTCTTTTGATAGACTCTGATGTATAGAGACACTAGATTTTCCTCATGTAGTTTGTTATTTATGATGTTTCGGGTTTTGGAATTGTTGTGTATTTTTGAATAGTTGGTTAAATTTATATTTTATTTCATTATTCCGCAAAATGTTAGGCTTACCTAGTTGTACAGACTAGGTGCCGTTACGAAATCGCACTGAGGGGACATTGGGTCGTGACACTATGCGTGTCCAATGTAGATGATTTGCGTGAGTTGATTCTCTAGGAGGCTCACAGTTCACGGTACTCTATTCATCCGAGTGCCGCAAAAATGTATCAGGACTTGAGACAACATTACTGGTGGAGAAGGATGAAGAAGGACATAGTAGAGTATGTGGTACGATGTCTGAATTTCCAGTCCTATATAATCGGGTGTTCAGTATTTGACAGAAATTAAATTTATATTATACTTGTAGATGCTTTGTTCTACAACTTTACCAGAAAAGAAACAGTAGCATTTTCAGTGACAAAAATGCTCCTCCTCCACAGAACCGGTGGAGGAGGATGAAGAAGGATATAGTAAAATGCTACTGTTGCTTTTATGGTAAAGTTGAGGATCTTAATCATTTATTTAGTCAAGGGCAAATTGCTGGGAAAGTATGGAAGTAATTTTTGCTCAAATACTTTATGTTATACATCTCATTATTGTTAGGCTTACATTGTGATATTTTTTAGAATGAGCTGCTAAAAACACGTTTGTTCCCCTAGTTTTGGCGTTTTCTTGAATTTTGAACCGAACGTCTTAACATTCTTGTTTTTTTCCTAATTGTTTTTTAATCGTCACAAAAAGTTATTTTCCTGTCGCCATTTACAGTGGAGACCCTTAGAATCGCTGGCGACCCTTAAAATCGCCACAAAGGATAATATTTATGTGTCTCCTTTTTCAGCGGTGACCTCAAAAATTACCACAAAAAGGTATTATTTGTATGCAGCTATTTTCAGTCGCCACAAATGGTACAATTTTATGTCGCCTTTTGCAGTGACGATCATAAAAGTCACCACCAAAAGGTAATATTGTATGCAGTCATTTTCAGTGGTGACCCCAAAATATCGCCACGAAAGGTAATTTTTATAAGCCGCCGTGTAAAAGTCGCGACCTAAACGTCGCCAGAAAGGTACAATTTGTATTTCGCCTTTTTGCAGTGACGATACCAAAACGTCGCCATCAAAAGTAAACCATTTTCAGTGGCAAGCCTAAAAGTCGCCCCAAAGTTATATTTGTTGGTCTCTGCATGTGTCTTGGTGCACGTAAATGAATTTCTTTAAATTTATCAAAAGAAACTGGGGTAGTATTGAGTAAAGCTCCGGGAAGTCTCGGTGTTAGAAATTTTTCAAATCCTCAAATCAATTCTTTTGGAACGTAGTATTTGATCGAGCTTGTAAACTCTGAATGGACAATGAATAATCTAGACATAAGGGCACTAAAGAGGTCTTCTGTGATTTTTTCTCTCAACGTGATTTCTTCTAATAGTTGATTTGTAATAGATTCTTTTCCGCGATGCAAGTATGAAATACAATATTTTCTTCGAGTGCTCTTTCAAAACAAAAAGAGACAAGGTAGATCTAAAATCACATACAAATTTAATAAAAAATTTATATAAGTAACATCAATAATTTAAGAATTTATTTTAGTCTTGTTAGTACGTTTACTTCAGGTCCATAATTTTTAGGAGTTTAGCCTTGTTAGAGATTTATATTCCATTAGAAAATATAGAGAAATTTTAGTCATATTTGTATGTCGCCATTTGAAGTGGCGACCATAAAAGTCGCCATTTGTATGTCGTTGTTTTCAGTGCAGTCGCCACGAGAAGTAATAATTGTATGTCGTTGTTTTCAGTGCAGTCGCCACAAAGGTAAAATATTTTATGTCGCTGTATGACATAATTATTATCCACAGTATGACGCACCCGTGACATTTATTGTTATCCACAGTATGATATACCAGTTGAAGTCTCTATTTCTCTTGCTTAATTAAAAGCATTAGAGCATTTATATCTAGAGGGAAAAGCTAACAACACATGACATTCTAAGAGAAGAATAGAGAAAATGACAACACTGTGTTTTGCCTATCCAGCAGAAAAATGATAATGCTACACCATCTTAGTAATAATACCTTTGTTTACGAATTTTATGATGACACTCGAATATTAAATAAAATCCACATTATGACTAAGATCGAAATTGATTTGTTATTTTGCTCGTCAGTGTTGATTTTTTATAAATACTTGTTATCTTTGACCAGTACGAGTGTCAGGTAACTCTATCCAACTAAAAATTTAAGTGTAGAAAAAATATCAAATATCACCCTTTTTTAATCTTTTTCACGTAATTACCAAAAATGGGGACTTATTAAGTATCTCGCCCAAGATCATTGTCACATTCATTGGTTTACATCATTAATATTTAATATTTTTCGTTGATATGAAAGTTTATTTAACACTGCCACAAGAAGAATATTTAAGGACAAACTTCATCAAGAAAGCGTGCATAATCAATTTACACTTTCTCTCTAAAAGATAAGACTGGATGTGAACTTTGATTAACATTCATAATTAAATTGATTGAATTAAACTAGGTAAGCAGAAAATAACGGAACAAATCAAAATAACTTAATGCTTCTGGTGATAGTGATACAAAGGACACAATGCTGCACACACAACCATAAATTAACAGTATTCAAGTCAGTTTACGTATATCTTGACTAATCAAATTGGAGTATAAATTTAGGTTCGCACTGGCAATCAATACAACTTCATTACCAAAACCAACAGATAACAACCTTTTGATGCTTGAGTAGCTTAAGGTTTAGAACCCCAAGAGCAGATAGGATCAAAGGTTTAGATTCCAAGTCAAAATTATTGACTTGAAGTAAGTTATACATGAGCCAGAGCAAAAATCAATACTAATGCGCCATTCAACACCTACACTGAGAAAAGGAGAGACATTGAGGGTGTGTACATTGAGGGTGTGTTTGGTACGAAAAAAAATATTTTTTTAAAAAAATATTTTCATGCAAAATGAGTGGTTTTATCACTTATTTAGAGAGTAGAAAATATATTTTTAGGAAAATATTTTTTTATTGTTACTCTTCTCACCCTCTGCTCCCAAGTCTCCATATTTCCTTGCTCCCCCTCCCCTTTAAATAACCAATATTTTTAACTCTATTTCAAACCATTACATTCTTTCCTAAAGATCTCACTAGTGACCAACCCACCACTTGTGCCCAGCAATAATACAAAAAGTCAAAACATTTTTTTAGAAATTAATTGTATAAAAATTACACTTAGTTTTAGGAAATAAAAGAAAAGGGTTTACATCAACTTATGTTTTAGTCCGAACTACTCATGTGACAAAAACACAACTGTATACGTCATATAGTCAAACCATTTCAGTCTTTTTCTTAAAACAAAAAGCAATTTCTATACACTAATATTAAATATGGAGAAAAAATGGCTAAATGTTTACTATTTTTTTTACTGATTAAATTCTATTTAGCCAAGGTATATGATAGTAATACTCATTAATTAACAACGGAGCTTGAGGCCTATATATAGTTGAATTTGTTTGCAGTGACAAATAAAATGTGTGACGGAAAATGCATTTCTAAATATTTCTCAACGTACCACTATCCACGAGACAACGTTAAAAATCATAAAAATATAATACTATTAATAATATTTTTATTTAAGGTGGGAGGTCGGGGCTGTGAGTATCTAATTTTTTACCGTGCTTGAATATTTTCCGCTCCATTTTCCCAGCATGTCCCCACTCCACTTTCATTTGTCCCTCATGCTTGTCCCCGATGTTTGTCCCCCCACACTTCGCTCCCTACTCTCTCCATTGTTCCCCACTCCTTGCCCCCCATGCTTGTCTCCTATCACAAACCCCATACCCCATTTTCAGTTATAAGACACACACACTCTAACACACTTGGGTGGAGATCATCTTTACACACACAAAAAAAAAAAGAACACAAATTTAAGAGTAAAAATAACATCTGAACACTTAGTAGTAAGTTGAAAGTGGTGAGCTTTTGTGAGTGAATTCTCTGTGTGCAAGACTTTTCAAAAGCATAAGAGTGTTGAAGTTGATGGCCGGATCCTTCTTCTTTAAAAGTTGCTAAGTTTAGGGTCTTCTCCGGGTTGTTTCTCGGATCGAAAATCGCTGATTTGCTTTTGTTTATTGCTGTTTTCTGCCGCCATTTGTTGCTGAGCTTCATTTTCTCTATTGCTGCATACTGAAATTCTGCAAACTAGGTATTTCTCTTAAGCTTTGCAATGTAACTTGTGATAAAAATGAATGAGAATCATGTTGTATTGAAGATCACTTCACTGTGGACTTGTTTTCTAATTTAAAAGACATGAGAATATGACTGCTTTGTCTTGTTAAGTTTTAATATTAAACAAGTGTTGTCATTTTAAAGTTTCGGAGGGGCATTGCTTTATCTTTTTTTTGGGTTATAAATATGCTGAGCATGAAAAGTCTTGATAAAGATTTACTATTTCATTCTTATTATTAATGTACTACTACATAGAGTTACTGTTATTTCTTTTAAATTCATTGGATGTTTGAAGCTAAAAAGAGAAAATAAATATTTAGTGAAATAAAGTAATTTGAAGTTTGGAGAGTTTGGCATGATGAATGTGTTAGTTTCGCGTCACTTAACTGAAATTGGCCATTAAAGATGTGTAAGTTTTAATTATTATTTTTTTAGTTCTCATTTAAGTGAGCATTAGATAATGTGGTAATACTTAATAGAGGTAAGACTTTTGAAAGTAATAAAAGAGAAGTTGGATTTGAGTAAATAGGCTACATACATTTGTACATAACTAATTTTGTTGGGCTGTATAGTAAATTCGAACTTCAGATTATTTGGGCCAAGTGAAATCAAATTCGCCAGGCCCATGAAAATAATAGTTCAGCTTGCCTATTCTTTGTAAATATTTTCTGCTAGGCCCATTTGATGTTAAGCATATTAGCTGGTCCAATTTTTATTTTTATTTTAATATTAAAAAAAATAATCATACGGGGCAAATAAAAATCCGAATTTTTGTAGCACAATTTCAACAAAGATGGCTGGTCCATCCCTTTGTCATGACCGCGGACTCGCTTGCGTAGTGTTGTTATGACAAAATTAATAAATTTCATTTCGATCATGCATTCGCTTGCGTAGTGTGGTTATGACAACATAATATTATCTAAGTTTTTCTTTAATATTCCAATAATCAAGAAATAAAAGCAGATATTAAAAAAAAAATATTCAAAATATATATAAATCACAGTTTATCCAGAATTAATTTAAGCTAAGTTGTAGTCAATAAAGCGACCGTGCTAGGACCACGGGACTCGGGGAATGCCCTACACCTTCTCTCCGGTCAACAGAATTCCTTATCCGGACTTTGTTTTTGCAGACCAATAATAAAAGAGTCAAATCTTCCTTTGACTAGGGATTCAAACAAAAGGTGACTTGGAACACCCAAAAAATCAATTCCAAGTGGCGACTCTGTAAATAAAATAATCCCTATTCAAGTTTGTCACTTTAATTGGAGAAACTCTTTAACCCACCATCCACAATCAATAACACATATATCATTTGGGGGTAAAAAAGGGGGTGTGACAACTCTGGCGACTCTGCTGGGGACTTCAAGAATTCGAGCTTGTACATTGACTTTATTTGACTTTATTAATTTTTGTATATATTGTGATTTATTTGGGACTAATGCGCTACTTGTCCACTTTTTACTGTCTTGATATTGTTGAACTGTACATATAAATTGTATCCTCTCTCATATCCCACTGAGTTTTCTGATAATTAGTTATGTTGTGTTTGCCTACCAGCATCACAAAATTTCTGTCTTGAGATAAAGCCAGTTAGCCTACCAGCTTCTGGTGAAGGATTTAGTCACACATGTTTAGGCGGGAGAGCCGTTAGCTAGCCAGTGCTGTTCTACTACTGGTAATGCTTGACGCTCCTCGGCTCGGGTTGTCCGCCAGGGTAAGCCAGGTCTAGATACCATCTCCTATAGGATTTACAAACTTAGAAGAACAAGCCACAAGCAATGAATATCCCTAGTAGGCTACGCTTTATTTGCATCATGTGCATTTGACTTAGCAGCGCTCGACTCATGGGCCGAGTTCTGTTTTAGGACTTGTACCTTGTTGAGACCATTATGTCATGTTATGTGCTACTTGTTGCATTATTTGGGAGGCTTGCATGTCGACCGGCTTTAGCATATATCGGTTGAACGAAGAGAGAAAAAATAATGTGGTTTAGTGCATATGATTTTTAAAGATTAATTTTCATATAAAAAAAGAAGAAGAACATAGTCAATTTTTACCGAACTACGCGGGTCTGATTCTCATCGGATGTGAAATACGTAGACAAACCTCATCGGTTCCGGCCCCGATTTTCAAAAAAATAAATAAATAAATAAATAAAATCCAAATATATTTTGCCTTTCCTTAATTCCCTTTTTAGAATGATTTCCTTAGAAAATTCGAAAAAAATATAATCCAAAAATATTGTTTTTTTGTCCCACAGTTTAGCTTTTATTTATATTCTTTTATAGAGTCAAAATCCGAGAAATCGGAATTTTTGTTGTGTCAATAATATGTTTTATCAAAACCTAACCCCGTGTCTGGTTAGACAGGTATACCATGAGTGGGGAAAGAGGTAAGTCTGAAAAGAGGCCCAGATCAGAAGGGATACCAGATTTTTTGATTGTCGATCAGATACCACAGTTGTTGTGGGATTGGTGGAGAGACTTTAAGGAATATGAGCGAAACCAGATAAAGAAGTACTTGGGACATTTGGTTCACATGATTATGATAAAGCCCAGGAGGGATGTGATTGAAGCTTTGATTCCGCACTGGGATCCTAAAACTAATGTGTTCCGTTTTACCAACTGTGAAATGACTCCGACCTTGGAGGAAATCGCCCATTTTCAGGGGTGGGGCCGCAATCTTTGCCGCCAAAGGCCCATAGTACCA
>AWOL01S0028505.1:22398-45591 GCA_000715115.1 Nicotiana otophora | reverse complement strand
GCTTTTCTTTAGCTGCTTGTAAGCTGTCTGCATGAGCTGCTTGCAACCTGCCTGTTTAATAAGAAGCTGCTGCAAATCATTTCATTGAGCTGCTTGCAACCTGCCTGCATCAGCTGCTTGTAGATAAACTTCAACAGAGTACTAAATGGATAATCTTTTTCAGGAAGATTATCTATAGCGGAGTAATAAATGAACACCCACAATATAATTATTTTCATAACACTTTTTAGAGTTTTTATTTCAAAATTAATCTTTTAAGATCCGAAATTTCATGGCCATTTCGCAAAAAAGTCAACAACAAAAAAAATTAGCCAAACAGGTCCATAGTATGTACTGTAAGATATTTTTCTTTTAAAACTTCGATAGCAACGTTGGTGCTAGTATGCGTCAGCTTTGTGGATCCACTTGCTGCATTGCAAAAGCCACGTCAGATGGGTCCCATTCCCGCTGCTTTTTATTATGCTTTTGTTTTTTTTTTGATATTTGGATTTTCAACTTGATCAATCATTACTTTAGAATTGTTTTTTTCCCCAGAATAGGATGGGTGTATATTGTATAATTGTTTTCTTCCAATAATGAGGGTAATATATTAGGAAAATTGAAAACAGATTGCTAACTTGAATAAGCTCAGAGTTATGACTGAAAATATGAGAAGTCTCTGAGTTGAGATTTCCTACTCAAGAAAAACTAAATGAGTAAATTAATAAAACGAGCTTTCTTATTCATAAACTACACCAACAATGAGCTTCTTAATAATTTTCTTATTTATAAACCTGTAATAGTATCCGTGACAAAAATATTTAAATAAATTTAATTTGTTACGTTGGGTATAAGATTATTTGTAACTAAAAAATATGAAAACCAGTGGAGGATAATTGTGAATAGAACAATCCTTATTGTTACCCGTAATGATAATTTCAGTTATAGTTTAATTTGCTCGTTAACTTTTTCTGATGTCAGGTTTTAAATAGCTATCTACTCGAACTTTTTACGAAAGAGGTGAAATTTGATTAGTCGCATGTAAAACAAAATTATCACGAGATTGATAGAGCCTGTCGTATAAAGGAATCTCAGAGCTTAAACTAGCTGATGATTTATGTGAGGTCGAATTTCTTCTTTTATAGAGTAACCAAAAAAAAATCAATATTATCATTTTGAAAAAAATATACTTTTTACTTTATTTATATTTTATAACCCAAACTTATTTTCAAATAATATTTATATGATTTAAAAAAAATTATGCTCACTGATAAAAATACACATAGAACGCGTGTCTACAGACTGATATTATTCTGCAAGTAGGAAGACCCGAATCAAATTAGTGAAAGAGCAAAACAGGCTAAAATATTGATGGTTTATACCTACCAAGACTAAATATAAATGTAAATAAAAAGTAAAAGTATTTTGTAACAAATACAACAGCAACAACAATAACGACCCACTAAAATCCCACTAGTGGGGTCTGGGGAGGGTAGTGTGTACGCAGACCTTACTCCTACCACGAAAGAGTAGAGAGTCTATTTCCGAAAGACCCTCGGCTCAAGAATACAAGAATACAAAAAGACAAAAAGACAAAAAGACAAAAAGAGACAATATCAGTATCACCCCATAAATCATAAGAAAAGTAACAACATGGGAACAAAAAGATAGATGTAAAGCAAAAGTGATAGCCAGTAAATAGACCCGGTATTATGAGAAATGAAAGAGTAGTAAGACACAACATTGCCACTCACGGCAAAAACCCTACCAGACTAGCCTCACAAAGATACGAAAAAAATAAAGACTCAACTACCTCCTAGCCTACAACCCTAATCCTTGACCTCCACAAATTCCTATCAAGGGTCATGTCCTCGGAGATCTGAAGTATCGCCATGTCCTGCCTAATCACCTCTCCCCAATACTTCTTAGGCCGCCCTCTACCTCTTCTCATGCCCTCCACAACCAGCCGCTCACACCTCTTTACCGGAGCATCTGGGATTCTCCTTTGTATATGCCCGAACCATCTGAGCCTCGCTTCTCGCATCTTGTTATCAGTGGGCGCAACACCCACCCTCGCCCGAATATCATCATTCCTAATCTTGTCCATCCTAGTGTGTCCGCACATCCACCTCAATATCCTTATTTCTGTTACTTTCATCTTCTGGATATGCGAGTTCTTAACATGCCAACACTCAACCCCATACAACAAGGTCGGTCTAACCACCGCTTTATAAAACTTACCTTTGAGTATCGGTAGCACTCTCTTGTCATACAGGACTCTAGATGCTAACCTCCACTTCATCCACCCCACCCCAATACGGTTTGTGATATCCTCGTCGATCTCTCCTGCCCCCAGGATAACCGACACAAGGTACTTGAAACTGCCTATACTTGGAATGACCTGTGATCCAAGCTTCACATCCACGCCCACTTCCCTTGGCTCAGCGCTGAACTTACACTCTAGGTATTTTGTCTTCATCCTGCTCAGCTTGAAACCTTTATACTCAAGAGCCAGTGTCTAAACCTCCAGCTTCTCGTTAATGACGGCTCGCGACTCATCAATCAGAACTATGTCATCAGCGAATAACATATACCATGGCACCTCCCCTTGAATATGGTGTGTTAACGCGTCCATCACCAGGGCAAACAAGAATGGACTGAGCGCAGAACCTTGGTGTAACCCCATAACAATCGGAAAATCTTCAGAGTCGCCTCCTACTGTCCGAACCTGAGTCTTAGCCCCATCATACATATCCTTAATCGCCCTAATATAGGCCGGTGCACATCTTTTGCCTCCAAGCAACTCCAGAGAACTTCTCTAGGAACCTTGTCATACGCTTTCTCTAGGTCAATAAACACCATGTGCAAATTCTTCTTCCTTTCCCTATACTGTTCCATCAACCGTCTAACAATGTGTATAGCTTCCGTAGTAGAATGACATGGCATGAACCCGAACTGGTTGTCTGATATTGACGATGTCCTCCTCACCCTCGCTTCAACCACCCTCTCCCAAATTTTATGGTATGACTCAGTAATTTGATACCCCTATAGTTGTTACAACTATGGATATTGCCTTTGTTCTTATATAACGGCACCACTGTACTCCACCTCCACTCATTCGACATCTTCTTTGTCCTAAAAATAACATTAAATAGCACAGTCAGTCACTTCAAGCCTGCTCTACCCACACACTTCCAAAATTCAACCGAAATTTCGTCTGGCCCCGACGCTCTGCCCCTACTCATCTTACGCATAGCTCCCACGACCTCCTCAACCTCGATGGGCTTGCAGTCCCCAAAGTCACGGTGACTCCCGGAATGCTCTAGTTCACCTAGAACAATATCCTGATCCCCTCCTTCATTTAGAAGTTTCTAAAAATAAGTATGTCATCTCATTTTAATTTGGGCATCCTCCATCAATACTCTATCATCTTCGTCCTTGATGCATCTCACTTGGTCCAAATCCCGAGCCTTCCTCTCTCTAGTCTTGGCCAGCCTGAATAACTTCTTCTCCTCGCCTTTTTCTCCTAGTTCCTCGTACATACGAGCATAAGCCATAGTCTTAGCCTCTGAGACCGCCAACTTAGCTTCCTTCCTAGCTACCTTATACCTCTCCAAGCATGCTCGCCTCTCCTCCTCACATGTGCTCCCTACTAACTTCAGGTACGCTACCTTCTTCGCTTTCACTTTACCTTGGACCACTTTATTTTACCACCAGTCTCCTTTGTGCCCGCTAAAGACTCACGCCGAGATCCCTAACACCTCTCTTGCAACCTCCCTTATACAGCCTGTTGTCGTCGACCACATAATGCTTGCGACGCCGCTACTCCTCCAGGCTCCCACAGCTGACAACCTCCCCTCCAACTCTTGGGCTTTATCCTTGGTCAATTCTCCCCACCTAATTTTCGGTCTTCCTCGGTCATACATTTTCCTCCTATTTAACATTATACCAAGGTCCATCACCAAAAGCCTATGTTGCGTCGTGAGTATCTCACTCGGAATAACCTTGCAATCCTTGCACAACCCTCTGTCACACCTCCTGAGGAGGAGATAGTCGATCTGAGTCTTTGCCACCGTATTTTGAAAAGTAACCAAATGCTCATCTCTCTTTGGAAAACTGGAGTTCGCAATCACCAACCCAAAAGCCTTAGCGAAGTCCAACAGCGAGGTACCTCATCCGTTCCTCTCCCCAAAATCGAAGCCTCCATGCACCTCGTCATAACCACCTGCAATCGACCCAATACGACCATTGAAATCTCCTCCTATAAATAGCCTCTCCGTAGGCGAAACCTGGCGCACAATCTCATCTAACCCCTCCCAAAAGCGTCGTTTAATCTCCTCAGCCAGGCTCGCATATGGTGCGTAAGCACTGGCGATTTTTAAGGTGGACTCTCCAACTACTAACTTAATAGTCATCAATCTGTCATCCACCCGTCTAATCTCAACTACAGACTCTCGTAGTTCCCTATCCACCAAGATACCCACGCCATTCTTACCCTTCTGGACCCCGGAGTACCATAGTTTATACCCGTCCGCGACCCTCACCCTTGACCCTACCCATCTAGTCTCCTGGACACACGCTATATTGACCCTCCTCTTCCGGAGGATCTTCGCCAACTCTACAGACTTACCCGTCAATGTACCTATATTCCATGACCCAATTCTCAACCTATAAGCGCCCTTGTTTCCCTTACCTTCATTGCCACCCGCCACACCCCCTAACATGATATAAATCCATAACTAATAATGTAAACTTTATAGTACATAAAAAGCCTACCATGAAATTCAAAAATAGCCAGATTTACAAGTGGTAATTGAAAAATAGCCACAGTTTCAAAAGTAATCGAAATTTAGCCACTTTTCATGTAAAGATAAATTTGAACGAAAATATTGTTCAAAATTCGGAAAGTATTCTAGCATAATATACCGGACTTCCAGCATAATATACTAGATTTCTAGCATAATATACTGGACTTCCAGTATAATATACTGGTCCAGCATAATATGCTGGAAGTTCATATACAGGTGCTCAATCTCGAGTATATTATGCTGGAACTTTCCGTGTGTTGGAGTTCCAGCATAATATGCTGGAAGTTCATATACAGGTGCTCAATCTCGAGTATATTATGCTGGAACTTTCCGTGTGTTGGAGTTCCAGCATAATATGCTGGAAGTTCATACACATGTGCGCCAATCTCCAGTATATTATGCTGGAACTTTCTGTGTTGCAGCAAAATAGTGGATATTTTTCAATGACTTTGCAAACACTGGCTATTTTTCAATTACCCGTCTGAAAAATGGCTAGCCCGTGTTATTTTCACTTTAATTACATCATTTGTGTTGGTTCAATTAATCAACAGTAATTATAAATCTTTTTTAGGGTTCTTGAATTAGAAGCAATTATGAAGAGTCTGAATAAATTTCTTACGCAATAATTGTAGACATATAAAATTTATTTGGTCTAATCCATATAAAATTTGGATTAAATTCAATTGGGTTAAATAATTAATTTGGACTTTACAAATTAAATTAGTCCATTTTATTATTTTTAAGCCCAAGGTCCATTTTATCTTAAGGCCCAGACTCATGCCATGTGTCAAGTGACATGGCATATCCAGTCAAACTCAAAGCCAACAAGATGACGCCACGTGTGAAATTATATGGCAATCCCAGTCTACAACAGTGACCAATCAAGAGTTGCCAAGTGTCTAAAACGACATGTTTTGGACAATCACAAGCAAGCTTACCATATAGCTTATGTGATAAGTTTGATGACTCACATGAGCCAATCAGAATCAAGCAAGAGAGTTCATATGTAGTTGGACTGTCCATCCTCTACCACTATAAATAGAGGGGTTACATAATTCTCTGGGATATTCATAGTTGGAGAAGAACATTCCGCAATTGGTGAAGGCATCCATAAACAGAGAGATCAATCATCAAGTGCATAGTTCTTTAACAAAGGAGTGATCAACGGAGTTCTTCCCGGAGATCAACCTGTAACAACAAAGTGCTGCTCGACGTTCTTGGTGATTAAATACATCACAAGGAGGTCTGCATCGTCCTCGATAAAGACGCTTCTCAAGCCCTCGAATCACAGAGAATTTTAAAGAGGAGAATCAAGGGATACATATAATTGTACTCACAAATATTTATCAATAAAATCTCTTTTTCTTCATATTATTTTTATTGCAGTTTATTTTCCGGACTATGAAAATTTGTTGCGAACAAATTTTGGCACGCCCAGTGGGACGCATTCTGCCCTTCATCTCTCCTTCTTGCAAGTTGAAAACTACGAACTTCAGATCTGGTGCTACAATGGCCTTCCGTAAGTGTGATGTTTCATGCAAAGATACTACTGCTGCCGCATCCGCTGAGCTCAGTCATGTTGGCCCAATCACTCGAAGCAAGTTCAAGGCTAGTGGCTTGGATGAATCCGAATACTTCGCCTCCTTGGAGATGGCAAAGAAGAGCAGATCTCATATGACATCCGCAACCGCAATCTCTGGGGGCAACACCCCATTCTTGCTATTTGACGAACTTTCTCAAACAACCTCAAACCTTGGTGGATGCCTTAATGACTGACGTAACTAACGTGGACGAAAAGTTTGCCATGATGGAACAGACTATAGAGGTCTTGAAGAAATCTGTTGAAGACAAAGACCTTCAAATCGCTCAACTCATGAACAAATTGGAGGCCTATGCACCTGGAGAGTCGAGCCATGTCCCTCCTCGTTCACCTGTCTTCACCTTCCAAAAAATGGCTGTTGAGGAATCATTTGCAAAGTTCAACATTCAAAAGGAAAAGCAATCCACTCAGTTACAGTGTTATCTGTCCAACAATTGCAAGACATGATAACAAACACCATCAGAGCTCAATATGGCAGACCATTGCAAAGTTCGTTGTACTACTCTAAGCCTTATACTAAGAAGATTGATTGTTTAACCATGCCAACCAATTATCAACCACCAAGTCTACATCAATTTGATGGCAAAGGGAACCCAAGGCAACATATTGCCCACTTTGTCGAGACTTGTAGCAATGCTGGAACGCATGATGACCTTTTGGTAAAATAATTTATTCGTTCTCTGAAAGGGAATGCATTTGACTGATATGTTGACTTGGAACCCGAGTCCATTGATAGCTGGGAGCAACTTAAGAAGGAATTTCTCAATCGTTTTTACAATACCCGAAGAACTGTAAGCATGATAGAGTTGACATGCACCAAGCAAAGGAAGGACGAGCTCGTGGTGGATTATATTAATCGTTGGAGAGCATTAAGTTTGGACTGAAAAGATCGCCTTTCAGAAATATCTGCTGTGGAGATGTGCATTCAAGGAATGCACTGGGGCCTTTTTTACATCCTACAAGGGATCAAACCGCGAACTTTTGAAGAACTTGCAACATGAGCGCACGACATGGAGTTAAGCATCGCAAGTCATGGAAAGGCATCTCCATTTGCTGATCAGAAGGAGTTCAAGAAAAATATTGCATCAAAGAACCAAACCAAAGAATCAATGGCGGTAAAAGCAACTTCTGTGAAGGTCACTACTAAGCAAAAAGTGAAGGAGGATAAGACCCCGAGTCAATATCCCAAAGAGGAGAAGCGTCGTCCCACCTTGAAGGAATTAGAGGCGAAGGTTTATCCTTTTCCAGATTCAGACGTACCCACAATCCTTAATGGACTGCTGGACAAGAAAGTCATCGATCTCCCTGAATCAAAAAGGCCAGAGAAAATTGGCAAAGTTGGCGATTCGAAATACTACAAGTTTCATCACATCATTAGCCACCCTACAGAGAAATGCTTCGTCTTGAAGGAGAAAATCTTGGCTCTTGTAAGTGAAGGAAAAATCATCATAGACATGGATGAAACAGCAGAAGCAAATCATACAAGTATCGCGCTCAAAGAAAAGAAGTGTTCAAGGTTGCAGAACGCATCAAGTACCGCCTTCTTACAATTTGGAAGTTTCGAGCCTGTTGAAGTTGATCTTCCAAGGGAAAATCTTGAAGGTTCACTAGAGTTGGACACTCAGTTCAAAGACAAAGACAATGAGGATTGGACTTTAGTCACTCACAAGAAACGAAAATATCAAGCAGTGTTGAGGCTACAACTTCCCAAGCCAAGAGCAAAAATAGGCGATGTGGATAAGCTACAACCACCAAGAATTGTCAAATCTTCTATTAACAAGAAGATTAACGGTGCCTTATCGCTGAAGTTCTGAAAACCCATCACATTGCATGAATTCTTTCCTGGAAAATTCCTTCATGGAGGTCACATTGGTGCAACTTATGTAATTTCTAGTACTGATGAAACAAAGGAAAGCAACAATGAGCTTGTTCCAATTAAAACACCAGAACATCATGATAACAGAAAAGTTGTCACATGTTGTGCAATAATTTCCTTCACAGATGATGACTTGCTGTTGGGTTTTAAGCCACATAACAGACCTTTGTTCGTTGTAGGGTCCATTCGGGAACAACATCTCAATCACATACTTATTGATGACGGTTCGGTTGTCAACATCATGCCAAAGATGGTGCTAAAAAAGCTTGGGATCTCTATCGATGAGCTATCCAAAAGTAACCTAACAATCCAAGGTTTCAACCAAGGAGGACAACGAGCCATAAGTATGATCTGCGTGGGATTATCTATTGGTGAGATGAGGTCAAACACCCTGATTCACATCATAGATGCTAAAACATCATACAACCTGTTGCTTGGACGTCTTTGGATTCATGAGAATGTGGTAGTATCATCTACTTTGCATCAATGTCTGAAGTACAGAAAGGATGGAGAGATAGTCAAAATTGATGCAGACATCAAGCCCTTCACTGAGACGGAGTCATACTTTGCAGATGCAAAATTCTCTCTAAATTCTTGTGAATCGAGTGTCGAGAAACCACAATCAGACGACAAAGCTGATGTCAAGTCAGAAGAAGAAAATAAGGCTCAATAGACTACCACCAAGCTGCCTAAGAAGAGAACTGAAGAAGTTTCCATTAAGCTATCATCATCTGAAGGTGACATACAAACAAAGACTGAGGATCATCTAGTTTTTCGCTATGTTCCACGTGAGCGTCGAAAGAAAGGGTAACCTTTGCTATAGGAATGCACTCCAAAGAAGCAAATGAGTCACAAAGATATCCAACATTTGAAGGAGCATATAACTATCCCAGTTGCACAAATCCCATACGTGACTTGTGAGTCTACTAAAGGCAATCTCCAAGCTGATAAAATAAAAGGGCACTATGATCCTAAGGCCTTCATACTGCTTGAAAAGTCTGGTTATGAGTTCTCCAATCCATCAAGACTAGGAAAACTCAAAGATGAAGTCATTGGTGAAAATATACATGGGCTCAATGAGTCCCAAATGAAGTTGAGAAAGTAAGGGCACTACGTCGCCACTCCAAAGTTTAGGTTGGGATTCAGTTTGGCAGAGTCTCTTCGAATTTTATATAAGAGAAGCAAAGAGATAGCTTCATCACAACACACCTCGGTAGAGGAGATGGAGGAAGTTAGGGGCAAGAAAATAAAACAACAGGCTTCAGTGTTTGATCACATTGGAGGCTCAACCCCTCAGGTCTCGGTATTTGAAAGGCTAAGTCACAAAGGTGAACATGTATCTTCCAAACGTCTAAAGAAAGTTTCCACTACCTCAAAGACCTCCGTCTTTTGTCGCCTGGGAACCACAAGGAAGTCACCATCTAGAAAAATACTGTTAAAATATAAGGAGCAAGGGCATAAGGAGTGGGGTCATTTTGAAGTTGTTACTGACAAAGAAATCTGTAGTGCTTTCCCATCACGTATGAAGAGGAAGTCTATTTTGTCAATATCCACGAATGGTCCACTGAAGGTGCAAAGGAGAACCATTATTTATACTTGCCAGCCTCGTAAAGAATCAGAGAAAGATAAAGAAGCCATGCCGACCATCTAAGAAAGTCGAAGAGAAAAGTCAGACTTTGTGGAAACATCCTATCACATCACCGTGGAAGATAGCCCATGCCTTGACATTGATGATGAAGTCCATGAGGCTCCCCCTCACTAGAAGATGGCGGTCAATCAACTGTGTATGAGTTTAAAGAACTCAATTTAGGCACTCTAGAAGATCCACACCCAACCTTCATTAGTGCGCTTCTTATGCCTCAGGAAGAGGAGGAATACTCCAAGTTATTGACCGAGTACAAAGATGTCTTCACTTGGTCGTATAAACAAATGTCTGTTCTTAGTCCTATGGTAGTCGTTCAACATTTAGGGATCAAAAGTGGAGCACGCCCTGTGAAGCAGTCACAATGCATGTTGCGACCCGAGTTAGTACCACAAATTGAAGTCGAAGTCAATAAGCTCATCGAGGCAGGATTTATTCGAGAGGTGAAGTACCCATCATGGATATCAAATATTGTACATGTCAAGAAGAAGAATGGTCAAATACGTGTTTGTGTTGACTTTCGAGACCTTAACAAGGCATGTCCGAAAGATGACTTTCCGCTACTAATTATTGAACTCATGGTTGATGCTACAACAGGGCTTGAAGCTATGTCATTCATGGATGGGTCCTCCGGATACAATCAAATCAAAACGTCTCCAAAAGATGAAGAGTGTACTGCCTTTCGAACTCCAAAAGGGATATACTACTACAAAGTGATAGCCTTCGGTCTGAAGAATGATGGTGCCACCTACCAACACGCGATACAAAACATCTTTGGCGACATGCTTCATCAGAGGGTTGAATGTTGCGTTGATGATTTGGTGGTGAAGACGAAGAGTAGGCGTTACCACCTTGAAGACCTTCGAATTGTTTTTGAAAGGTTAAGAAAATTCGACCTAAAGATGAATCCACTCAAGTGTGCATTTGGAGTTACCCCAGGAAAGTTTCTTGGCTTCATTGTGTGTCATCGTGGAATTGAAGTTGATCCCGCAAAGATTGATGCCATTCAGAAAATGCCCGAGCCAAGGAATTTGAGGGAGCTTCGAAGTCTACAGGGAAACTTAGCATTTATCCGGAGATTCATCTCTAATCTAGCCGGATGATGTTAACCTTTCAATCATCTATTGAGGAAGGATATCCCTTTTCATTAGCATCAGTCATGTCAAAATGCTTTTGAAAGCATCAAAAGATACTTGCTGAATCCACCTGTGTTAGGGGCACCAATATTTGGGAAGCCATTGATACTCTACATTGCGGTACAAGAACGCTCACTTGGGGCACTACTTGCTCAAGAGAATGATGAAGGAAAGGAACAAGCCTTGTACTACCTCAGTCGAACTCTGATAGGAGTTGAATTGAACTAGATGCATGTTAAGAAAATATGCTTAGCGTTACTTTATGCAATAAAGAAACAAAGGCATTACTTTGAAGCATACACCATCAAACTCATCTCTCGAGCAGATCCTGTGAAGTTCGTGATGACTCGACCTGTTCTTTCTGGACGCCTAGCAAGATGGTCCATATTGTTTAACCAATATGAGATCACATACGCACCTCAAAAGTTTGTGAAGGACAAGCACTCACCGATTTTCTAGCTGATCACCCTCTTCCGGCGGAATGGGAGCTTTCTGATGAGTTTCCAGATGAAGACGTTTTGTTCGTTGAAGAATTGCCACCATTGACAATGTTTTTTGATGGATTCGCATGACGGAATGGTGCGGGGTTAGGTGTTGTGTTGATCTCTCCAGATAGACAAATAGGTGAAACATGCTCCAACAATGCTGCAGAGTACCAAGATTTGATCATCGATCTTGAAATGACATTAGACATGAAGATTCTACAGTTGGAGATATACAACGACTCTAAGCTGATCATCAACCAACTTTTGGGGATTTACGATGTAAAGAAGGAAGATCTTTTGCCATACCACCAATATGCTTCTTGTTTACTCGAAAGATTTGACCAAGTGTTCTTAAACCACGTCCCAAGAGAAGAAAATTGCATGGTTGGTGCTTTGTCTAACTTGGACACGGCGATAGCACTTGGAGAGAATGAGTTAACAAAGGTACATGTGTGTCATCGATGGGTCATTTCTAGACTTCTTGATCTTCAAATCAACAAAAGTCATCATACATTCGTTCGGGTGATTAAAGAAGAGGATTAGAGGCAACCATTGATAGAGTACCTTGAACATGGAAAGTTACCCGAGGATCCGTGACAAAGAACAGACATCAAGCGAAGGGCACCACGATTCATCTTCTACAAGGGGACATTATTTCGCCGCTCTTTTAAAGGACTATTCTTGCAATGTCTTGACAAAGAAGAAGCCCGCCAAGCGATGGAGGAAGCACATTCTGGCTCATGTGGAGCACACCAATCTGGTCCAAAGCTTCATTTCCGCATCAAGAGTATGGGCTACTACTGGACGACCATGGTGAAGGATTGCATGGATCATGCCAAAAGATGTCAAGCGTGTCAATTTCATGCCAACTACGGCCTTTTGATGCATGGGGACTTGACGTTGTTGGACCGCTTCCAAAGTCATCAAAGGGACAGATTTACATATTGGCCGCTACAGACTACTTCTCTAGATAGGCTGAAGCTGTTCCACTCAAGGAGGTAAAAAAGGAGACTGTTGTCGATTTTATCAAGTCATATATAATTTTTAGGTAGGGCATACCAAGATACATAATCACTGATAATGGAACGCCATTTGAAAACAAGCTCATGAAGAGTCTGTGCGAGAAGTTCGGTTTCAAGCAACATAAGTCTTCAATTTATAATGCACCCGCCAACGGCCTTGCTGAAACTTTTAACAAGACGCTTGATAACCTTTTGAAGAAAGTGGTTGCAAAGAACAAGAGAGACTAGCATGAGAAAATTGGTGAAGCTTTATGGGCATACCGGACAACCTTCAGAACTGCTACACAAGTAACTCCTTACTGGCATACCGGACAACCTTCAGAACTGCTACACAAGCAAATCCTTACTCTTTAGTATATGACATAGAAGCAGTCCTTCCGTTGGAGCAACAAATTCCATCATTGCGGATCACAATCCAAGAAAGACTCACGTCCGAAGAAAATGCTCAACTTCGCCTAGCAGAGTTAGAGGCATTGGATGAGAAAAGATTGGAAGCGCAACAAAAGTTGGAGTGCTATCAAGCTCGACTATCTAGAGCCTTCAACAAGAAAGTGCGGCCACGATCATTCCAAGTGGGATACTTAGTCCTAGTTGTTCGACGGCCCATAATCCTCAACAAACGCATAGGCGACAAGTTTACCTCAAAATGGGATGGACCATATGTTGTGAAGGAAGCCTATTCAAGTGGCGCATATAAAATTATTGATAAGGATGGTCTCAGAGTTGATCCGATCAACGAAAAATTTATGAAGCAGTACTTCCCATGAAAGTCATGACGCTCCTCGACGCACGAGCCTAAACTGCAAGTCATGACGCTCCTTGATGCATAAGCCTAAACTGCACATTGCTACACTCCTGGCCCGCATGAGTCTAAACTGTGTACGGCCAAAAACAAAATGTCTGCTAGGTTGAAAACCTCGCGAGAGGCGGCCTAGGCAAAAATTAGGACATAAAAAAAAGAAAAAAAAAAGAACTCACCCCTCTGAACTACGTTATGACTTGATCCTCTTCATCGAGGTACGTAGGCAGCTTAGAGTTTCATTCTAAGTTCAGTCACATGAGTTTTTAAAAAAAAAAGTTTGGCGTCATCGGATCATCATATAAATTCTCCAAGTATAAAGGCACATATTTATGAGGAAAAGAAGACGATTTGTGTTGAAGTGTAAAAGATATTTTATTGCTTCAATGTTGCAATAGTTGATACATCTAGAAATGTGGAGGTAAAAGAGATTAGACATTATCCTATACAAAGTACAAACCCTAAGTAATGAAAATAATCATAAACTAGGCTTTGTTGTTGACGCGTCTTAAATGTTTTCCCAAGTCTATATGACGTCTCCACATTTAATACCATTCTCGATGTATTTCTCTCGCGTTCAATAGTTGTGATGATCTATTGATCACGTATCTTGTTGTTAGTCCTCGAACATGATAGTTTTCTTCTCTTGCGCAAGTGTTGGTTGAAGGTCCCATATATGAGAAGTCATATCTCTTGAAAAAATCTTCAATCACCATGGTAGCCGCCATTGATGAACTTCAAGACTATCAACAAATCAAGTGCAACAATTGGTGAAGGGGTGGTTCCACATCTTGTATGACATCTCAGTCTGATATCTGGACCCTTTGAGCTTCTTTGCGAGTCTGCAAAATAAATAAATGAATAGATAAGATTTGTGAAGCATCATAACTAAAGTTACTACACGCAAGGCTGTAGAGTCAATTTCAAAAGGAAAGCGAGCTCAATGGACGGCAGGATCAACTTTGGAAAGCTATTGCGGTGCATCTGGAAGAAATTCTACCCCTAAAATTTATATGTTGTAGATTTGGATGTCTAATTTCCAACAACATAAACCATTTACGATTTGGAGGCTCCTAGCTCAAGATACAATTTTTTTGCCGAAACTACACCAATTTGAAAGTTTATTGCAGCTAGGTCACATTTTGGGAATTTTCTGTTTCCAGCCCAAATGGAGTTCTGCCATGAAATTCATATGTGATGAAGTTTTATGAGTTTACTTTCTAACAGCATAAACGAATCATAATTTGGAGATTCCTAGCTTGAGATATGATTTTTTCCATTAGAGCGCGCAAAACTAAAAAGAAGCAAGGCAGATGTCTAGATCAACTTCAAGAAATTGCTGCGTCCAATCTCGAAGGAATACTTCTGTGATATTTTGAGTGTTTTATTATCTTTGAGTCTTATTTTTAGTGGCATAAACGACTCATGATTTCGACATTTCTAGCTTAAGATATGAGTTTTTGTTATCTAGAGTGTGCAAATCTAGAAATCGAGTACGGCAGATGTCTGTAGCAACTTCGAAATATTATGGCAGACGTTCTGAAAGGATTTTTGCCGTGATATTTACAGATATTATGAGTTTCGGATTTTATTTCCAACAATACAGATGGCTCACAATCCCGATACCCGAAGCTCGAGATATGAATTTCTCAATGAGAGTGCACAAAGCTGAAACTTAGCAAGGCAGACATCAGGAGCGACTTCAAAATAATATTGCGGCCAATCTAAAAGGAGTTCTGCCACGATATTTTCAGGTGTAGGTCTCGAAATTTTCTTTCCGATGGCACAAGTGGCTTACGATTTGGACGTTCCTAGTTTAAGATATGTACTTTTCAATGACAGCATATAGTGTTGTGAAGTCGAAATGACAGACTTATGCATCGCCTTAGAAAGTTCATTCCAACTTGTCGTGATGGAATTTCGCGCGCAAGTTTTGATTCTATAGAACCAAGAGGATTGCAGTTTGGACACTTCTAGGTCGAGATACGATTTTTTCAATGAGAGCATGAAATGCTATGAAGTCAAAGCAGCAGAGATGCGCCAGGTGCTTGCTTGCCGAAGTTGGAAAGGCCTACTCCAGTTGTCTTCCTCACCAGCATGCAACGATGCGACGTGGTACATGTTGTGCTCCCCAATGATAAGATATGGTCTCTCCGAGCCTCCAAGAGTAGGGATTTCATCGCCAAGGTTGAAAGTACACTTCATGTCTCTCTCTCGCCAAGCCGCAACAAAGAGACGAGTGGTCCTCTAGGAATGCATCTTCCTAGGGATATCAAGATCGCTGGAACTCTCTTAAAATCCTGCAAAGGAAAATATTTTGGGAGTCCTCGGTGCCAATAGCACGACGTTTCAGCAACACGACACTTCAACTTGGCTCATAAATATCGATGTAGATGACATGAAGCTTTTGATTTCACATGATTGATTAGCGCCGAGATATTGCACTAGCCTCAACAGTAAGTTTCAATGTCAAATGCACATCAATTCACTGACTCCAATATTTAATAAAGAAGTGCTCCATTGCATCAACGCCATAGGCAGCTTCGTCGTCAACGTTATCGATGGTTCATATAATCATTATTGCAACTACTGGTGGCTGTAGTTGGGTGATTTGTTGGTACAGAGGATGATAAAGATGCTTTTGGCCTTAAGAGATTCTTTGAATAGAAGAAACAATCGCCTAAGCGGATATGTACCTGAAACGCACAAGAAAAATAATAAGTGATTAGTTTAAAGAAAAAGGAAAAATGAAGTACTAGCTACTTAGAGTTCGAATCGGTATGACAGGTAGCGGCGCCTACGACACAAAGCTTTAAACTATGGCCAAGTTCAATGGCAAAGTAGCAATCTCCATTTCTCAAAATTTGCAAATTTGAACTTCTTTTGATGGTGCTTAGGTGCCTAAAGAAATGTGAACAAGAGCAAACAGAAAGAAAAATGCAAGAGAAAGGAAATTCTTGGGATAGGTTTTCGGCTGATGATAATGATGTTTTCTATGAGACGAGGCCAAAAAGGTTAATTATTCTTGTTAACGAGGTTCTACTATTTATAAGTTTGTTGAGGCGGCAGAAGTATAAATCTTTTAGCGGGACTCCAATTAGACTTTTCTAGTATGATCTAAATTAAATTTTGGAGGATGTTGAGTTGTTGTTGACAATTCAGAATCCTTGGGTTCGTATGACTCCCTTTTTTTCTTCTTTTTTTCTGACGTTTTCTGTGATATTGTTTCTATCATGGTTAATGAAATCACATTGGAGTCTTACATGGAGTAGATCTCTACAATATCATAGGGAGATTGAGTTGTCTATTATTTTTTTTCAAAACCAAAATCTTATCTAAAACAGCCATAGAATTGGTTAATTTTGTTGTCACACATTAGTTGCCATGCATTATGATTAATTTCAGATACATTGGATTAATGTATACTTCAAGTCAAGTTCTTAAAACTATAAATGTCGACAAGACTTGAAGTAGGGGGCATCTGTAGACATATAAAATTTATTGGGTCTAATCCATATAAAATTTGGATTAAATTCAATTGTGTTAAATAATTAATTTGGACTTTAAAAATTAACTTAGTCCATTTTATTATTTTTAAGCCCAATGTCCATTTTATCTTAAGGCCTAGACTCATGCCATGTGTCAAGTGACATGGCATATCCAGTCAAACTCAAAGCCAACAAGATGACGCCACGTGTGAAATGATGTGGCAATCCCAGTCTACAACAGTGACCAATCAAGAGTTGCCAAGTGTCTAAAATGACATGTCTTGGCTAATCACAAGCAAGATTATCACATGTTGATACCTAAGNAATTTATGATGAGATTCTCTGACACAAAGCGGCCCCGCCGACTCACCCCAATGTATGCGTTGATACCTAATTTTTCCCTTATATTTTCAAATATATATATATATATATATATATATATATATATATATATATATATATATATACACACACACACACTTTTAAAATAGTACGTATGCATCATCATTTAGTTTATAAGCATATACAAGCATTTTTCATAATTTTCTTTTCCTTTCATAACTTTTAAAGATTTTAAATCAATTTATTTATGTATTTTTTATTATATAAATATCTAATAATTACCCTACAGATTATTTTTATGATGATTTAATCATATAAACTTATCATTTATACCAATATGAGGTTTTAAATATTTTCAGGGGCATTTCGTATAATTACATTTGTATTTTTCAGGGCTAAATTGCACATTTTGCAATAATAGCCCATATGCATGTATAATTATATTATTTATGCAGAAAATAAATTTTTATATTTTTATAATATTAAATAATTATTTTTGATCATTTTCATGCATAAATAATATTTTTGTTATTTATTTATTATGTTTTTATAAATTATTTATTTGTTAAAATTTGGTATTTAAAATCTAACCCTAAATTCCTTTTAATTTCGGACCTAACTACCCAAACATAGCCCAATTACCCCTGGTCCAAGACTAATTAGCCCAACCCCATACCCGGTCGCGACCCGTTTAACCACCCGACCCAAAACCCTTTTAAATTTTGGCCGTTGATCTCTGAGATCAACGACCCACATTACACCCTCCTCATTATGTTGGTAATCTGAAACATGCCTAAGCCTAATTTGAGTAATCAAGATTCTCTTAATTTCGTTTAGCCAACGTGTTACTGCTTGACATCTCTTTGGTGTTTAATCCTGCTTAAGGTTGTCCATTCTGTTATTCGAATATGCTCCATATGCATAATTTGAACTTCCTTTAGATTAACTGGTCTATTAGGTCAGATTTGAATGCTTACACTTACTATATGACATGAGTTTATCTTCCCTTTCTGTTCCGAATCTCAATAATGGCAATCTTACATAAGTAGTATGTTTTAATTCTGTGTCAAGAATATGTTCTATCAATCATGACTAGTTCTCAGTTAATATACCCCTTAGCATGTTTTGGCTCACTTGATCCACCAGTATGTTGTCATAATTTGTGCTTCCCTACTATGTCTAAATGATGTTCTGCTATATGATGTGAAGTTAACATGGCTATCTCGTGACACTAGCATCTGTACTTAACATAATTTGGACCTTTTCTCTGTTATGAGTATGCGTATTCCAATCCTGCAAACTTGTTTATTAATGTGTAACTGCTTATGCACTAGGTGTTGAACTTGTTCTAAATCTTGCTAAAGGTGTTCTTAAAACTTAAAGCCTATTTGATTATTTGCTTTATGTGCCCAATTTGACTATTTTTGTACCCTTTAGTTTTGTCCCTCAGCTATTGTCCACTCTCCCTTATTATCATTTATGTTATTCTGAACTCCTTATTCCTAGCCGGCTGAAAGCCAAGGCTATCAAGGCTCTTGCCACTGACATCCCTAGTGTGAACACTGCTCAGGGCCCATTTGAGATCCTTGTGAACTCCGACACACTAGGATTTGGTCCCTAATCTTTCCTCTGAACTGTCTCTGTTAACCTCCCTAGTATGAGCACTGCCCTGGGTTCTTGAATCCCTTGGGAGCTCAGACACACTAGGGTCATGGTTCTATATGCTCAACTCTGTTTGTGCCCACTGGGTGAATCACTCAATTCCTAGCTGCCTTATGTCCATGGAGATGTAATTTTGGACTATTATGAGCTATGAGAATGAAGGCCCAGCCTTGCCAGGTGTATCTTTGGGCCTGGTGTAGGCTCCCTATAGCTATTCTACTTTGTAATTTATTCTATTCATTCTGGGTCTATAATAATTCTTGTAATGACATTTTGGGGAATTAGTAAAAGTGGGAAATGGGTTTTATCTTACAGTTGCATTAAAACGGGTAGAAATCATGCCTATAGGTTCGTTACATAGCTAAAATATGTTATTATGCTCAAACATGTTCAGTTGTCATGTGTTAGAAATCATACCTATAGGTATTCTATTTTGCTCAAAACGTATCACTTTTCAGTTATTAAAGAAATCTTGCCTATAGGTATCCTATTATGCTCAAACATGTTCTATTATTATGTGTTAGCAATCTTGCCTATAGGTTCTTCATTTGTTACTTGAATATCCCGCTCCCATTTTTCCCTTTTATTTATACATGCACACCCTCTTCCCTATTTTCCCTTTATATGAACTCATATGCAACTCTTCGCTTAATTTGGTTACAATGTGCATTTCCCCTTTATTTCCTAATCATGTTCACTAGATCCAAACTTTTAAAATTTGCTATATCATGTCTCCCCCAATCCTTACCCCTTTATTTGCTTTATTACAATTCTTTCACATTACGTGAACTAACTTCTTCCTTGTTTTTCTTTCTTTTATGTCTTTACATTTATTTAATATTGCATTTACTACTTTCATCATGCAAAATACTTGACAACGTGTTGTTTTATCTTTGCACAAAGCATGCTCCGCATCATATTCCACTCGTGTGTACTTAATACCATAGCGGCACTTGATGAGTATCCGCGCTCTTCCTAAAATTATCCTTTTAAATTTGAAAAAGCTTATTTGCGGTAAAACTAGTCGATCAACGGTGCAATCGACGGTTCCGTGCCTTTTCCTCTTAAGTTGTCCACTTGAGAGTACCGGTCTAGACTCTTCTAGAAACCCTCACTCTGATATTAACTGTGCATGCATCATGTCTAAACCTAGTATGGGTTAGAACATTATCCGCGTGATAACCCTCTAAGGCAAACCTTGTCCAAAGCCCATCGGGATTTCCGTAATCCCAACGGGCACAATCATAATATGTGCATTATTTGGAGAAAACGTGCGATATGCTAATCATTAATGCGTAAATAGTCGAATCCGGAAGGGTAAAGGGCTAACTTTATCTGTTTTGCAGAAATTAGGCATGAAGTCCCCAGGTTCGGCATGGTTTGAAGTATCCCACCTTTGTTGCTAGATTGGTGGGAAAATCTCTTGCCAATCGACAAAAACCATGTGAAAAGAGTTCTCGGGAATTTACCTTCTTTGCTAGACATTCAGCCAAACAATGTACTGATTGAGGCCGCTGCTATGCTCTGGGATGAGAAGAGGGTTGTTTTCCGTTTCGATGACATAGAAATGACTTCCCTTCTAGAGGAAATAGGAGGCTTTACTGGGTTTCCCTGGGGCAGCCATGGTCTGTTGGTACCGGAAAATCGCACTTCTCGAGGTTTTCTGAAAATGATGGATTTTAGAAGGAATGATGAGTTAGTCTGCCTGAAAATTTTTTACATACCATTCGACTTCATTTACGAGCGTTATGGTCATAGCAAGTCCTACCGTCTTTATCATGATGAATTTGCTATTACCTCTCTGGGTTGGATTCATCGCCGGATTTTTGTGTTCATTGTATGTTTTCTGGGGATGATGGTACTCCCAATATAAGGAGAAAGGATTCACACTCGCTTAACTATGGTTACTAAGACCCTAATAGAAGGAATTGAGGGACAAACTTACACTATTGTCCCAATGATCGTAGCGGAGATATACCGAGCCTTGGACCATTGCAAGAAAGGATATAGGCATTTTGAGGGTTGAAATCTGTTACTGCAAATATGGCCGTTGGAACATCTTCAAAGGGGACAATACCGTCAAGAATTTCCGCGGCGACCATGGAATGACCACATGGCTTTTCACCATCCGAAAAGAATGACTTTTATCCCGGATAGGTTTGCACAACCAGGAAACGATATGGGCTGGTTACACTTCTTTAGCAATTTGACTGACGACAAGGTCCATTGGATGTTCGAGTGGTTCCCTACTAGCGAATTCATGATCAGGTTAAGTGATGTTCCTCATCTAGTGCTAATCGGATTAAGGTGTATCTATCCTTATGCTCCTATCAGAGTCATGAGGCAAACTGGGAGAAAATAGGTTATACCACGAGTTTTCAAAATGGTTCATTACAAAGCAGATTTCCAAGGGAATGTCATTCCATGCAAGTTCGAGGCACAACACATGTGGCATCAAAAGATTATTGTGGAGAAAGATACCATCGAGCCATACAGGTATCATGTCGGCCATGTGTACTTCTACCCATCATGGTTGGTCGATGACATAGCAGGAGAGGTCAAGCCAGGGGTTGATTTGAGGAATAGGGTCATAGACGATGCTGCTGAAGCATAAGTCAAATGCAGGAGGTTGTGCAAAAGGGTCTTTGAATCTAAGTCCACGCATTTGGAACAACATAAAGTGGACATAGAATCAATCAATGAATGGAGGGGAATCGCTACTAAATCAACAGAAAGGTTGGAGTATTTGAAGTAGGGTTTGATGGAACTTGAGGGAAAGATTAGGAAAAGGGTCTCAGATTGTCAGAACGCAGAGGACAATGAAGGTGGACATCTAGCAAGGGCGTATCTACTATTGGACATGCGCGGCCTGGGGAATATGATTGACGGGACTAAGAAGGCCAAGCTTAGAGAAGGTCCCTCTGGGACCAAGTAGATTAGGGGTGATGTTTTCTAAATTCGTTTTAGAATTTGATTGTAGTAAGGCAAATGCCACTAGTGACTCTTTATAATTATTGTCGTTTTAGTAGAGATTTGGTCTATTTATCATATTAATGAAATGATGCAGTTATCGGCATTGAGTTTTCTCCAAAGCTATATGTCGCTAGGCCTACCTCGGGCACAACGAGGTCCCCAAATTAGGACGTGAATTCCGCAATACGTGTTTAAATATCGTAAATATCCTTTTAATACTCTTTTTTGTTTTTCTTCTTTTCTTTATTTATTCCTATCCCCTAAGGTTGGTTTGTGTATACTGGCATCATCGGCATATCATACCAGATCTAGAGGTCCTCCACCTCTTCCTCCTCCAAGTGATCCTAAAACAAAAGAAAGGCTAAAATGGATGATCTGAGCGGTATCAGGAAAGGCAACGCTACACATGCAGAGAATGTTGAGACTTCGGATGGTCGGGGTACTCCGGCACAGAAAGACTTGGTTTTGTGATTAGAGCAAAAGATACTGGAGTTACAAGGGGAACTTGAGGAGGTACGTAACTTGGCAAACCTTTCCCTTACCCAGAATGTTCCCGACATCAACCAACAAAACGCCCAAAACTCAACACCTCCTCAAAACACACAAAACCAGCACCCACAAAATCCTCCCGCACCTCATCAATACGCCATGCCTCCCCAAAGTCCTAATCCTCCACCAGCACTAACTCCTCCATAGCATTATCACCATCCGACCCAGTACCCACAAACTACCACATACCATACCCCTCAAAATGCACTACAGTCTACTCCTGACCCACAAAACTCAACCAATGACCACTGTCTTGGTACATCAGTCAGAACCCAAAGAAATGGGTTAATTGGGTAAGCATGGCATTAATTTCATGGATCGGTTCAGGTTTAACACAGAAAATGCATCAGACATTTTCTATATCCAAAATCTCAAGAAGAAGCTAACGGAAACTTTTCGTGAGTATGCTACTCGGTGGAGGTCTGAAGCTGCAAAAGTAAGGCCAGTGCTGGAAGAAGAACAAATGAATAAGTTCTTCATCAGAGCTCAGGATCTGCAATACTACGAAAGATTGATGGTTATTGAAAATCATAAATTTTCTGATATCATCAAGTTGGGAGAGAGAATAGAAGAAGGGATCAAAAGCTGAATGGTGACAAACTTTAAAGCACTCCAAGCCACAAATAAGGCCCTACAGTCAGGAGGTATCTCCAAGAAGAAAGAAGTAGGTGCAGTAATGGTAGCCCAAGGTCCGAAGTCTCCTCTCACATACCAAACACCTCCACCCACATATCAGCCTTCACCTTCCAGATACCGACAACCTGCCACCACTTACCATACCTATAACACCCAACCCGCATACTACCACTCACCTCCAGCCCGCCAAAACTAC
>AWOL01S0028505.1:0-21455 GCA_000715115.1 Nicotiana otophora | reverse complement strand
AGAGAATAGAAGAAGGGATCAAGAGCAGAATGGTGACAAATTTTGAAGCACTCCAAGCCACAAATAAGGCCCTGTAGTTAGGAGGCATCTCCAAGAAGAAAGAAGTAGGTGCAGTAATGGTAGCCCAAGGTCCGAAGTCTCCTCTCACATACCAAACACCTCCACCCACATATCAGCCTTCACCTTCCAGATACCGACAACCTGCCACCACTTACCATACCTATAACACCCAACCCGCATACTACCACTCACCTCCAGCCCGCCAAAACTACCAAAAACCTAGACCAAATTTCGACCACAGACCACCCAGACAATACACCCCAATTGCTGAACCTATAGACCAACTGTACAATAGACTGAAGGTTGCTGGTTATATCACTCACATTCCCGTTGTCGCCATGGAAAATTCCTCTCAATGGGTCATTCCAAATAAGACATGTGCCTATCACTCAGGCATGAAAGGTCATACTATTAACGAGTGTCATACTTTGAAGGATAAGATTCAGACATTAATCGACACCAAAGTCATACAGGCAAAGGAGGTTGCACCGAATGTCCGTAACAATCCTCTCCCGGATCACAGGGCCGGAGGGGTAAACATGATAGAGACCGATGGAGAATGGGACTCAGAGGGGTCAATTGGACTCATTCGAGAAGGGGATAATCCTGAAACATCTCCAATCACTCTCACAACTATCATGGTACAAACTCAGGCACCAATTGAAGTTAAGGTAGTTGTACCAACTTTGTTTGAGGTTGAAGTAACAACACCCTTCACCGTGATGGTAGCACCTACACCGTCTTATAAGGCTAATGATATACCATGGGATTATGTTGCAGAAGCAAGAAGAAAAGGAAAGGGGGAAATGGAGGAAACTGGTGCAGCACAAGGTATGACCAGAACTGGTAAGGTTTACACGCCCGAGCAT
Organism: Nicotiana otophora; assembly: GCA_000715115.1. Taxonomy (NCBI): domain Eukaryota; kingdom Viridiplantae; phylum Streptophyta; class Magnoliopsida; order Solanales; family Solanaceae; genus Nicotiana; species Nicotiana otophora. The sequence continues at coordinate 20,526 of AWOL01S0028505.1, read as the reverse complement.
TTGGGGGGAACAAGTAAAGAAGCCGCTTCCAAGTAGCCCATCATTGAAACCGGCCCGGATGATCTTTGGAGAAAGGTGCAAACACAGGAGTATTCTGTGGTTGATCATTTGAACAAAACCCCTGCTCAGATATCCATTCTATCACTACTGCAAAATTCTGAGGCACACAGGAATGCGTTGATGAAAGTGTTGAATGAGGCTTATGTACCCAACAACATTACCAGTGGGTAGCCAATATGATAGGACAAGTGTTGGAAATCCACAAAGATCACTTTTCATGAAGATGGGCAATCACCAGAAGGACTAGGTCACAACAGGGCACTGCATATCACAGTGCAATTTGAGGATAAGTTCATTGCCAGAGTCCTGATAGATGGGGGTTCGAGTCTTAACATATGTCCACTAACTACTCTGCAAAGATCGGGTAAAGGCATGCACGAGATACGAGCAGGAAGTATGAATGTGAAAGCATTTGATAGGTCTCAAAGGGCCACAATTGGGGAAACCAACCTCAGCCTACAGATGGTCCCAACCTGGTTTGCTGTTGAATTTCAAGTGTTGGACATATCTGCTACCTACAACCTATTATTGGGACGACCTTGGATACATGCCGCTGGGGCCGTAGCTTCTACTCTACATCAGGTCGTGAAGTTTGAGTAGAACCATCAGGAGCTGATCATCCATGGGGACGGAAGTAATTCCATTTACACTTGTCAAATTGTTACGGTCATCAGGAATAGAAGGAAGTTGGCTGGAGAAATATACCATCGCATCAAGCGCGTCAACGCAATTGAAAAGGATAAATGGTGGAGCAGTAAGATAGAAGGCATATTGGCATGGACATGGTATGAGCCTGGCAAAGGACTCAATAAGAATCTCCAGGGGATCACCAAACCAATACATCTAAAGCGTCACGGCATAATAGTTGGGCTTGGGTATGAATACACCTGGCACGAGTATCAGAATTGGTCGCCACCATGGCGTGGTCCTTATTACCCTCTAGAGCAACTAGTACCATATTTGAGCTAGTCATTTCACCAAGCTGACATGATATGGGAGTCTGAAGAATATGAAGTTCTAGCCGGTATAAGGAATTTGTTTCTGGATGATGAAGACATAGATTGCAGTGCGATAGTTGAAGAGGAGGAGGAAGGTCTCATTATTCAGACCGTGGAGAAGGGAGATATTCTTAAGAACTGGACTGCTGCACCATCAAGGGCCCATCGAGTTCCTGGATTGCCTGGCAATTAGCTTCATTTATTTTAAAAACCACTTTTATGAGCATTTAAGACATTTTCAGTATTTTGTTTTAAGCATGTTTTGTTTTGAAATAATTGCTTGGGTCATCGAGCCGTACCTGTTTGACGTTTTCAAGATTTATCTAAATGTATTGTTGTTTTTAGTATTTATTATTATTCTTTACATTTTTTCTCTACAACTTTATTATCATCTATCCCGATGAACTTACGACTATGGCATGTAATGAGACAACGCAACATAAGGATAATGATTTAAAGGATCTGGAAGAGGATATAATGCCCGAGAAAATTGTCGGAGAAGTGGAAAACTTTGAAAATAAGCCTAAGTCCAATTTGTATGAGACTGAAACAGTTAATCTAGGAGACTCCGAAACAGTTAATCTAGGAGACTCCGAAACAGTCAAGGAAACACGTGTAAGCATTCACCTGTCACTATCAGAGAAAAAAGAATACACTCATTTCCTGAAGGAATATGAGGATATCTTTGCATGGTCCTATGATGATATGATCGGTTTGATCACGTCCATAGTGGCTCATAAACTACCTACCAACCCAATGTGTCCGCCAGTAAAGCAGAAGCTGAGAAAGTTCAAGCCAGATATGAGTTTGAAAATCAAAGAAGAAGTCACCAAGCAGATCAAAGGTAAGGTTCTCAGAGTGGTTGAATATCCAACTTGGTTGGATAACATCGTGCCAGTTTCGAAGAAGGACGGGAAAATCAGAGTATGTGTCGATTATCGGGACCTAAACAAAGCAAGTCCCAAAGATGATTTCCCGTTACCCAACATACACATACTGATCGACAACTGCGCCAAGCATGAACTCCAATCCTTTGTGGATTGCTTCGCAGGATATCATCAGATCTGGATGGATGAAAAGGATGCCGAAAAGATAGCTTTTATCACACCATGGGGGGTGTACTGCTATAAAATGATGTCGTTTGGTCTGAAGAATGCTGGGGCCACTTATATGAGGCCCATGACAACTATTTTGCACGACATGATACACAAGGAGATAGAGGTATATGTGGATGACATCATCATCAAATCCAAGAAAAGTACAAATCACATAGCAAACTCGAGGAAATGCTTTGATCGACTTCGAAGTACAATTTGAAATTGAATCCCGCAAAATATGCCTTCGGGGTCCCCACAGGAAAATTATTAGGATTCATCGTCAGCTGCCAAGGAATTGAGCTAGACCCATCAAAGGTCAAGGCTATCCAGGATTTGCCACCTCCAAAGAACAAGAAAGACGTGATAAGCTTCTTGGGATGTCTTAATTACATCAGCCGCTTCATAACACAATAAACCGTGATCTGTGAGCCGATTTTCAAAATGTTAAAGAAGGATGACGCAATCAATTGGACAAAAGACTTCCAGAACGCTTTTGACAGAATCAAAGAATATTTGTCCACACCGCCAGTCCTGGTCCCGCCAGAACCTGGTAGACCACTGCTACTCTATCTCTCCGTATTAGATGGGGCTTTCGGTTATGTCTTGGGACAACACGACGATATGGGAAGGAAAGAACATGCCATATACTATCAGAGTAAGAAGTTCACACCCTACGAAGCACGGTATTCTTTGCTGGAAAGCACCTGTTGTGGTTTGACCTGGATAGCCCAGAAACTGAGGCACTACTTCTGTGCCTATACCACATATCTCATATCAAGGATAGATCCTCTGAAGTACATCTTCCAGAAACCCATGCCTACAGGGAAGCTGGCAAAATGGCAGATATTGTTGGGTGAATTCGACATCGTCTATGTGACTCAGAAAGCGGTTAAGGGACAAGTATTAGCGGATCATCTTGCAGAAAATCCTGTAGGATGAGAATACGAACCACTAAAAATATATTTTCCTGATGAAGAAGTATCATTCATAGGAGAATATATCGACGAAGCCTACGACATGTGGAGAATGTTTTTTGATGGAGCCGCAACTTCAAAGAAGTAGGTATTGGAGCCGTTTTGGTGACAGAAACAGGTCAACATTATCTGGTATCTGCGAAACTCAGATTTCTGTGCACCAATAATATGGCAGAATATAAGGCTTGCATATTGGGGCTCAATTTGGCCGTTGACATGAATATCCAGGAATTACTAGTAATTGGTGATTCAGATCTTCTGGTACATCAGGTGCAGGGAGAATGGGCTACAAAGAATACCAAGATATTACCACATCTATATCATTTGCAAGAGATGATGATGAGGTTCATGAAGATAGAGTTTAGACATGTCCCGAGAATCCAGAATGAGTTCGCAGATACATTGGCCACTTTGTCCTCCATGATACAGCATCCAGACAAGAATTGCATCGACCCCATTCCGGTAAGGATTCATAATCAGACAGCTTACTGCGCTCATGTTGAATAAGAAGCATACGTGAATCCATGGTTCCACGATATCAAGGAGTACTTGGCAAAAGGAGAGTACCCGGAGCATGTAAATCATACTAAAACATGCACGCTCCGAAGATTGTCCAACCATTTCTTCCAAAGTGGAGAAATTATGTATAGAAGGACTCCAGATTTAGGATTATTACGGTGTGTTGACGCCAAGGAAGCTTCCAAACTGCTCGAAGAGATACACTCTGGAACTTGCGGAACACACATGAATGGTTTCGTTTTAGCCAAGAAGATACTGAGGGCAGGTTATTTTTGGATGACTATAGAAACAGACTGCATCAAGTATGCCCAAAAATGTCATTAGTGCCAAATACACGCAGATATGATACGGGTGGCACCAAATGAACTCAATGCAACGAGTGCACCTTGGCCTTTTGCCGCTTGGGGAATGGACGCCATTGGACCAATCGAGCCCGCCGCTTCAAACGGGCACATGTTCATTTTAGTGGCCATAGACTACTTCACAAAATGGGTCGAAACTGCATCCTACAAAGCTGTAACCAAGAAATCTGTCGCAGATTTTGTCAGAGATCATATTGTTTGCCGATTCGGGGTTCTAGAGTCCATCATTACCGACAACGCCGCCAATCACAATAGTGACCTAATGAAAGATATGTGCGAGACCCTCAAAATCAAGCACAAGAATTCCACAGCATACATGCCTCAAATAAATGGAGCCGTGGAGGCCGCAAATAATAATATCAAGAAAATACTGAGGAAGATGGTAGACAACCACAAGCAATGGCATGAGAGGTTACTATTTGCCTTATTGGGGTACCGGACCACAGTCCGCATGTAAACCGGGGCAACTCCTTACCTATTGGTCTACAGTACGGAAGCCATCATTCCCGCCGAGGTAGAAATTCCCTTCCTGAGAATTATACAAGAAGCTGAACTCGGTGATGCATAGTGGGTAAGAAGTCGCTATGAACATTTAGCTCTCATTGACGGGAAAAGAATGAATGCAGTGTGTCATGGTCAACTTTATCATAACAGAATGTCCAGAGCTTTCAACAAAAAGGTCAAACCTAGACAGTTCGCACCGGGGCAGCTGGTGCTGAAACGAATATTTCCAAATCAGGATGAAGCCAAAGAAAAATTCTCACCCAGCTGGCAAGGACCCTATATGGTTCATAGAGTACTAACAGGAGTAGCATTAATACTCGTAAAAATGGATGGAGAAATGTGGCCAAAGCCTATTAACTCAGATGTAGTCAAAAGATACTATGTTTAAAGTTGTTTACATTTATACAATTGATGTAACTGAACTACGCTTGACCTGATTCCTGTTTAAGAGGGGATATGTAGGCAGCCCTGTGGGTTCGGTCACAATTCAATAAAATTCTCATTTTTCCCACAACCAGAAACTGGGGTAGAATTTTGAGGAGGACCCTCAAAATTTCGGGGCAAGCTCAGCCAACGGCACCGTGTGCGGAATATCCAGAAAATCGTCTGAATAACTGGGGTAGAATTTTGAGGAGGACCCTCAAAGTTCTGTAGCAAGAAGGTCGCAATGTCTCTGATAATGTCACAGTTACTGGTTCATCTAATTTATTTAATATTACTGTGTTTTAAATAACTATGCACACATATTTTTCGGAAAGCTTTATTTTTAGCTAGATGCTACCCATGGTAACTCAAGCAGGATTTCAATGCAGAGCAAAGCAAAGCAAGAAGGCGGAGGCACAAACCGACCTCCCCGTAAAACTCACATTTTTCCTTTGGATACAGGAACAAGGAATAGCCGCGAGTACGTGCGCACCTTAGAATCACTATCTTCATAATAACAAAGTTGTCGAACACAAACATATCTCCAGCTAAGAAATACTCTCCTATCACTTATTATCTATTCATTGCATGCGACTAAGCACTGTCTCCATTTTGCATGTGGCTAAGCTCTGCCTCCTTAATTGCACAAGGCTAAGCTCTGCCTTTCAAATTGCATGAGATTAAGCATAGTCTCCCATCTTGCATGAGACTAAGCCCTGCCTCTTCAATTGCACAAGGCTAAGCTCTGTCTTTCCTATTGCATGAGACCAAGCATTGTCTCCTTTTTTCATGAGGCTAAGCTCTGCCTCCTTAATTGCACAAGGCTAAGCTATGCCTTTCCTATTGCATAAGACTAAGCATTGTCTCCCATCTTTCATGAGGCTAAGCTCTGCCTCCTTAATTGCACAAGGCTAAGCTATGCCTTTCCTATTGCATAAGACTAAGCATTGTCTCCCATCTTTCATGAGGCTAAGCTCTGCCTTTCCTATTGTACGAGACTAAGCATAGTCTCCCATCTTGTATGAGGCTAAGCCCTGCCTCTTTAGTTGCACAAGGCTAAGCTTTGCCTTTCCTATTGCATGAGACTAAGCATTGTCTCCATTTTTCATGAGGCTAAGCCCTGCCTCCTTAATCGCACAAGGCTAAGCTATACCTTTCCTATTGAATGAGACTAAGCATTGTCTCCCATCTTGCATGAGGCTAAGACCTGCCTCCTTAATTGTATAAGGCTAAGCTTTGCCTTTCCTATTGCACGAGACTAAGCATTGTCTCCATTTTGCATGAGGCTAAGTCCTGCTGCCTCAATTGCATAAAGCTAAGCTCTGCCTTCCCTATGCACGAGACTAAGCATTGTCTCCAAGCTTGCACGAGATTAAGCATTGTCTCCCATCTTGCATGAGGCTAAGCCCTACCTTCTTGATTGCATAAGGCTAAGCTCTGCCTTCCTAATGCACGAGACTAAGCATTGTCTCCAATCCTGCGTGAGACTAAGCATTGTCTACAACCTTGCACAAGACTAAGCACTGTCTCTCCTTGCATAACCACAAATGATGAGCTGTTCAAAACCTTGCATTATTATATTCTCTCGGGGCTAAGCTCTGCCCCTGGTTCTACACAATACTAAGCTCTATCTTGTTTCATCTCAAGCATCATGTCTTTGCATCTCAAGGTCTAAAGCATAGCCAAATTTTCCGAAGGCATCATAGTCTGAAGGCATCATCCTTATAGCCGGAAGACACCATCCCATGGTCTGAGGATCTCTCAATATCGCACATCATTATTCAAAGGCATCATAGTTCGGAGGCACCATCTTTATAGTCCGAGAACATCATTTCATGGCATGCGAATCCCCTATCTCACAATTTATGGCATNATCATTCCCGCCGAGGTAGAAATTCCCTTCCTGAGAATTATACAAGAAGCTGAACTCGGTGATGCATAGTGGGTAAGAAGTCGCTATGAACATTTAGCTCTCATTGACGGGAAAAGAATGAATGCAGTGTGTCATGGTCAACTTTATCATAACAGAATGTCCAGAGCTTTCAACAAAAAGGTCAAACCTAGACAGTTCGCACCGGGGCAGCTGGTGCTGAAACGAATATTTCCAAATCAGGATGAAGCCAAAGAAAAATTCTCACCCAGCTGGCAAGGACCCTATATGGTTCATAGAGTACTAACAGGAGTAGCATTAATACTCGTAAAAATGGATGGAGAAATGTGGCCAAAGCCTATTAACTCAGATGTAGTCAAAAGATACTATGTTTAAAGTTGTTTACATTTATACAATTGATGTAACTGAACTACGCTTGACCTGATTCCTGTTTAAGAGGGGATATGTAGGCAGCCCTGTGGGTTCGGTCACAATTCAATAAAATTCTCATTTTTCCCACAACCAGAAACTGGGGTAGAATTTTGAGGAGGACCCTCAAAATTTCGGGGCAAGCTCAGCCAACGGCACCGTGTGCGGAATATCCAGAAAATCGTCTGAATAACTGGGGTAGAATTTTGAGGAGGACCCTCAAAGTTCTGTAGCAAGAAGGTCGCAATGTCTCTGATAATGTCACAGTTACTGGTTCATCTAATTTATTTAATATTACTGTGTTTTAAATAACTATGCACACATATTTTTCGGAAAGCTTTATTTTTAGCTAGATGCTACCCATGGTAACTCAAGCAGGATTTCAATGCAGAGCAAAGCAAAGCAAGAAGGCGGAGGCACAAACCGACCTCCCCGTAAAACTCACATTTTTCCTTTGGATACAGGAACAAGGAATAGCCGCGAGTACGTGCGCACCTTAGAATCACTATCTTCATAATAACAAAGTTGTCGAACACAAACATATCTCCAGCTAAGAAATACTCTCCTATCACTTATTATCTATTCATTGCATGCGACTAAGCACTGTCTCCATTTTGCATGTGGCTAAGCTCTGCCTCCTTAATTGCACAAGGCTAAGCTCTGCCTTTCAAATTGCATGAGATTAAGCATAGTCTCCCATCTTGCATGAGACTAAGCCCTGCCTCTTCAATTGCACAAGGCTAAGCTCTGTCTTTCCTATTGCATGAGACCAAGCATTGTCTCCTTTTTTCATGAGGCTAAGCTCTGCCTCCTTAATTGCACAAGGCTAAGCTATGCCTTTCCTATTGCATAAGACTAAGCATTGTCTCCCATCTTTCATGAGGCTAAGCTCTGCCTTTCCTATTGTACGAGACTAAGCATAGTCTCCCATCTTGTATGAGGCTAAGCCCTGCCTCTTTAGTTGCACAAGGCTAAGCTTTGCCTTTCCTATTGCATGAGACTAAGCATTGTCTCCATTTTTCATGAGGCTAAGCCCTGCCTCCTTAATCGCACAAGGCTAAGCTATACCTTTCCTATTGAATGAGACTAAGCATTGTCTCCCATCTTGCATGAGGCTAAGACCTGCCTCCTTAATTGTATAAGGCTAAGCTTTGCCTTTCCTATTGCACGAGACTAAGCATTGTCTCCATTTTGCATGAGGCTAAGTCCTGCTGCCTCAATTGCATAAAGCTAAGCTCTGCCTTCCCTATGCACGAGACTAAGCATTGTCTCCAAGCTTGCACGAGATTAAGCATTGTCTCCCATCTTGCATGAGGCTAAGCCCTACCTTCTTGATTGCATAAGGCTAAGCTCTGCCTTCCTAATGCACGAGACTAAGCATTGTCTCCAATCCTGCGTGAGACTAAGCATTGTCTACAACCTTGCACAAGACTAAGCACTGTCTCTCCTTGCATAACCACAAATGATGAGCTGTTCAAAACCTTGCATTATTATATTCTCTCGGGGCTAAGCTCTGCCCCTGGTTCTACACAATACTAAGCTCTATCTTGTTTCATCTCAAGCATCATGTCTTTGCATCTCAAGGTCTAAAGCATAGCCAAATTTTCCGAAGGCATCATAGTCTGAAGGCATCATCCTTATAGCCGGAAGACACCATCCCATGGTCTGAGGATCTCTCAATATCGCACATCATTATTCAAAGGCATCATAGTTCGGAGGCACCATCTTTATAGTCCGAGAACATCATTTCATGGCATGCGAATCCCCTATCTCACAATTTATGGCATGGGACATCACGGTCTAAGGACATCATCCTCACCGTCCAAAGACGATCTCCATAGTCCAGAGGGAATTTGCATCATGCTTAAATTTATGCAATAATCTATATGTATTTCTATGCATCGTATTTTGAGTTTGCAGGTGATCCAAGAAATAACCGTTCTCTTAACTGGAGCAATCTTCGCTCTGATTTCCATTCAACATTCATGTCTAGCAATTATTTCAAACGTAACCAACCACCGTCTGTTGCCCATTTCCATCTGATAACCATTCAAATATCCATAACCATTCCCAGATACATCCGTTTACAATCCCAATATCGTCCTATCCAGAATATCTTGTCCGTTCTTACAATAACTCCATCGGTTTATTCCACCGTTAGATACAGGACTACACATGGCCTGATTCCTATAAAATCAGGGATATGTATGCAGCTCAGAAACCAGGGTTCAGCCTATATTTTTCAAAATCACCCCATTCGGTCAAAATCTGTCATCATTTCTTTACCCGACAACTCTTTCATCCTTCCTAGGTAAAGAGGGGCGGTTGTTGATACCTAATTTTACCCTCATATATATACTTTAAAAACAGTACGTATGCATCATCATTTAGTTTATCAGCATATACAAGCATTTTTCATATTTGTTTTTTCTTTCATAATTTTTAAAGGCTTTAAATTAATTTATTTCTGTATTTTTTATTATATAAATATCTAATAATTACCCTCTAAATTATTTTTATGATGATTTAATCATATAAACTTATCATTTATACCAATATGAGGTTTTAAATATTTTCAGGGGCATTTCGTATCATTACATTTGTATTTTTCAAGGCTAAATTGCACATTTTGCAATAATAGCCCATATGCATGTATATATTATTTATGCAGAAAATAACTTTTTATAATGTTAAATAATTATTTTTAATCATTTTCATGCAGAAATGATATTTTTGTTATTTATTTATTATGTTTTTATAAATTATTTATTTGTTAAAATTGGGTATTTAAAATCTAGCCCTAAATTCCTTTTAATTTCGGACCTAACTACCCAAACATAGCCCAATTACCCCTGGTCCAAGACCAATTAGCCCAACCCCATACCCGGTCGCGACCCGTTTAACCACCCGACCCAAAACCCTTTTAAATTTTGGCCGTTGATCTCTGAGATCAATGGCCCACATTACACCCTCCTTTTTAATTATACCCAAACCCCCTAACCCTAAATCATTCCTTACCGCCCGCCACCCTTGAATCCTCTCATCTCTCATCTCTCAAACCCTAACCGTCTTTCTCCGAATTTTCTCTCCTAATCCCACCGGACATGGGATTACATAGCTGTTTCTTGCCATATTCTACTTCTCCCTGGTATTGGAACCTTCTATATACCGCTTTCCTAAACATGAAAATCGGATCTCATCAACTCCGAACAAAAGCTGGTTCTGTTCCTTGACCTTTTCCGTCTATGTTTATTCTTGTTATTTTATGGTATGAATCTCTGTGTATTTCTGTGATTCCTACTCACCCTAAAATTAGGGTTTCAGATTCTTTCAAATCGAACCAAGTCTGGTTCGATTCTTTGATTTTATAAGGTATTTATGTCTAAATTCATCTTATTCTATGCAGCATGTGATTTTTACCTTATTTATTTTAGATTTCTGTCGATTTATGTACTTTACCTAAAATTAGGGTTTTAAAATTTTCTCTTTTCCTTACTGATTTCAATTTCTTTCCTTTCTCGTGTTTGATTGATGATTTTTCTTGTTTGGATGTTAATTTTTACTACTATATAAACCCCTTCCCATTCCCCTTTGAGAGGGACTGGAATCGTTAATGTTTACTAAAAAACTGAATTTATCGCTCTTTGTTCTCTAAATACTCGTGTTCTATATTCTGGTTCCTGGCCGGCTGAAAGCCAAGGCCAGAAATTCTGGGTTCTTGCTACTATGGACTTTGTTCTTTCTTGGTTTTCGCTTAACTGGTGAGTTGTTGAACTCTTATCACTTTATTCCTGTTAACCCGTCATATGCATATGCTTTCGCTTCTGAAGATTGTAGTTTAATGTGTTTTCTGGGCTATTCTTGTATGCAATCCTGATTGCTTAACTTTAATTTTTGGTCTCTTTAATCTTCACTTCATTATGTTGGTAATCTGAAACATGCCTAAGCCTAATTCGAGTAATCAAGATTCTCTTAATTTCGTTTATCCAACGTGTTACTGCTTGACATCTCTTTGGTGTTTAATCTTGCTTAATGATGTCCATTATGTTATTCGAATATGCTCCATATGCATAATTTGAATTTCCTTTAGATTAACTGGTCTATTAGGTCAGATTTGAATGCTTACACTTACTATATGACATGAGTTTATCTTCCCTTTCTGTTCTGAATCTGTAATAATTCTTGTAATGACATATTGGGGTATTAGTAAAAGTGGGAAAGGGGTTTTATCTTACAGTTGCATTAAAACGAGTAGAAATCATGCCTATAGGTTCATTACTAAGCTAAAATGTGTTATTATGCTCAAACATGTTCAGTTGTCATGTGTTATAAATCATGCCTATAGGTATTCTATTTTGCTCAAAACGTGTCACTTTTCAGTTATTATAGAAATCTTGCCTATAGGTATCCTATTATGCTCATACATCTTCTATTATTATGTTTTAGCAATCTTGCCTATAGGTTTTTCATTTGGTTCAAATGTGTTCTACTTCTGCTTGCTAGAAACCATGCCTATAAGATATTGAATGATGGATGTCTCAATGTGCGCATAGGACTCTATTTACATGCGGCTTAATCCACAGATTTAGATGCCATGCCTATATGATCTAAAAATTAGTTTTAATGATAGAAATCGTGTCTATCGGGTCTGAATCAGTCTTAATTACCGCCTTGATCGTTTCTTCAACACTGTGCTAATCATCATTATTAGATACTATGCCTATAGGACTCGATTAAACAGTTCTGAACATATTCTCGTGATTGTCATTTTCAGTTGTTGCAAGAATCACTTAGGCATCATAACTATAGGATTCTGCAAACTTATTAAAATCTGCAATTGTCAATATGAATCAGTTTGCGTGCGGTTGTTGTTTAAGTGCGGAGGCTAACTTGAGCCCTTATTTGCTTATACGTGAAAGTCTAAATTGTTTTGCATGTCATCTAGTCTTTTCTCCTTTTGATCAATCTAAGTTAAAGTCTAGAACCACTCCGAGATAGAGGTCCAAATGCCTCCTTGACCATAGGTATGGGACGGGTAGTGCACGCATAGGGTACGATTTAGAATCAACTAGTGCGCTTTAAGTAAACAACTTAAAGATAGTAATCGGGTAGCAGGAGATGATAGTTTGTGCCCGCTGAATAATATGAGTAACACCCTACCTCTAGGGAGTTACGAAGTATTATTTATGTTGCACGGGGTAATCCTTTAGGCTAAAACACTTAGGACCCCCCCCCCCTTCCCACCTTTGTTTAAAAGTCAATCATTTTTATTTGCCTAATTTTTGTCTCTTCTCCTTGTTTAGACTAATTCATATAATTCGAGTTCGGCCGGGACCCACTGTTGTAGACCCCGAGGAGTGCCTAACACCTTCTCCTCGAGGTAATTTGAGCCCTTACCCGATCTTTGGTGACACAACTGGTTAATCTAGAGTTATCTGCAAATAAGTGCCCTAACACACCTTTAAAAATCGTTAGGTGGCGACTCTTCTCTCTTATTACCCTTCCTTAAAAGAGTTGCCACGTGTCGAAACCTGATTTTGCGAGAAAAAGGAGCGCGACAGCATGGCGACTCTGCTGGGGAATATATTTTAGGCTCGTACCATTGCGAACTTGGTCTATATGAATTAGTCTCTTTCGATAAGGGTGTCTTTATTATTTTGTTATTACTTGAATATCCCGCTCCAATTTTTCCCTTTTATTTCTACATGCACACCCTCTTCCCTATTTTCCCTTTATAAGAACTCATATTCAACTCTTCGCTTAATTTGGTTACAATGGGCATTTCCCCTTTATTTCCTAATCATGTTCACTGGATCCAAACTTTAAAAATTTGCTATATCATGTATCCCCCAATCCTTACCCCTTTATTTGCTTTATTACAATTCTTTCACATTACACGAACTAACTTCTTCCCTATTTTTCTTTCTTTTATGTCTTTACGTTTATTTAATATTGCATTTACTACTTTCATCATGCAAAATACTTGACAACGTGTTGTTTTATCTTTGCACAAAGCATGCTCCGCATCATATACCACTTGTGTGTACTTAATACCATAGCGGCACTTGATGAGTGTTCGCGCTCTTCCTAAAATTATCCTTTTAAATTTGGAAAGGCTTATTTGCAGTAAAACTAGTCGATCAGCGGTGCAATCAACGGTTCCGTGCCTTTTCCTCTTAAGTTGTCCACTTGAGGGTACCGGTCTAGACTCTTCTAGAAACCCTCACTCTGATATTAACTGTGCATGCATCATGTCTAAACCTAGTATGGGTTAGAACGTTATCCGCGTGATAACCCTCTAAGGCAAACCTTGTGCAAAGCCCATCGAGATTTCCATAATCCCAACGGGCACAATCGTGATATGTGCATTATTTGGAGAAAACGTGCCGATATGCTAATCATTAATGCGTAAATAGTCGAATCCGGAAGGGAAAAGGGCTAACTTTATCTGTTTTGCAGAAATGAGGCACGAAGTCCCCAGGTTCGGCATGGTTCGAAGTATCCCACCTTTGTTGCTAGATTGGTGGGAAAATCTCTCGCCAAGCGACAAAAACCATGTGAAAAGAGTTCTCGAGAATTTACCTTCTTTGCAAAACATTCAGCCAAGCAATGTACTGATTGAGGCCGCTGCTATATTCTGGGATGAGAAGAGGGTTGTTTTCCGTTTCGGTGATATAGAAATGACTCCTCTTCTAGAGGAAATAGAAGGCTTTGCTGGGCTTCCCTGGGACAACCCTGGTCTGTTAGTACCGGAAAATCGCACTTCTCGAGGTTTCTGAAAATGATGGGTTTTAGAAGGAATGATGAGTTAGTCTGCTTGAAAACGTTTTACATACCATTCGACTTCATTTACGAGCGTTATGGGCACAACAAGTCCTACCATCTTTATCATGATGAATTTTCTATCACCTCTCTGGGTTGGATTCATCGCCGAATTTTTGTGTTTATTGTCTGTTTTCTGGGGATGCTGGTATTCCCAATATACGGAGAAAGCATTCACACTCGCTTAACTATGGTTACTAAGACCCTAATGGAAGGAATTGAGGGACAAACTTACACTATTATCCCAATGATCGTAGCGGAGATATACCGAGCCTTGGACCGTTGCAAGAAAGGATATAGGCATTTTGAGGGTTGCAATCTGTTACTGCAAATATGGCTGTTGGAATATCTTCAAAGGGGACAATACCGTCAAGAATTTCCGCGGCGACCATGAAATGACCACATAGCTTTTCACCATCCGAAAACAATGACTTTTATCCCAGATAGATTTGCATAACCAGGAAACGCTGTGGGCTGGTTACACTTCTTTAGCAATTTGACTGACGACAAGATCCATTGGATGTTTGAGTGGTTCCCTACTAGCGAATTCATCATCATGTCAAGAGATGTTCCTCATCTAGTGCTAATCGGATTAAGGGGTATCTATCCTTATGCTCCTATCAGAGTCATGAGGCAAACTGGGAGAAAACAGGTTATACCACGAGTTTCTAAAATGGTGCATTACAAAGCAGATTTCCAAGGGAATGTCATTCCATGAAAGTTCGAGGCACAACACGTGTGGCATCAAAAGATTAATGTGGAGAAAGATACCATCGAGCCATACAGGTATCATGCCGGCCATGTGTACTTCTACCCATCATGGTTGGTCGATGACATAGCAGGAGAGGTTAAGCGAGGGGTTGATTTGAGGAATAGGGTCATAGACGACGTTGCTAAAGCACAAGTCAAATACATGAGGTTGTGCAAAAGGGTCTTTGAATCTGAGTCCAGGCATTTGGAACAACATAAAGTGGACATGGAATCAATCAATAAATGGAGGGGAATCGCTACTAAATCAACAGAAAAGTTGGAGTATTTGAAGTAGGGTTTGATGGAACTTGAGGGAAAGATGAGGAAAAGAGTCTCAGATTGTCAGAACACAGAGGACAATGAAGGTGGACATCTAGCAAGGGCGTATCTGCTATTGGACATGCGCAGCCTGGGGAATATGATTGACGGGGCTAAGAAGGCCAAGCTTGGAGAAAGTCCCTCTAGGACCAAGTAGATTAGGGGTGATGTTTTCTAAATTCGTTTTAGAATTTGATTGTAGTAAGGCAAATGCCACTAGTGACTCTTTATAATTATTGTCGTTTTAGTAGAGATTTGGTCTATTTATCATATTAATGAAATGATGCAGTTATCGGCATTGAGTTTTCTCCAAAGCTATATGTCGCTAGGCCTACCTCGGGCATGATGAGGTCCCAAAATTAGGACGCGAATTTTGCAATACGTGTTTAAATATCGTAAATATCCTTTTAATACTCCATTTTGTTTTTCTTCTTTTCTTTGTTTATTCCCATCCCCTAAGGTTGGTTTGTGTATACTAGCATCATCGACATATCATACTAGATCTAGAGGTCCTCCACCGTTTCCTCCTCCAAGTGATCCTAAAAATAAAAGAAAGGCTAAGATGGATGATCTGAGCGGTATCAAGAAAGACAACGCTACACATATAGAGAATGTTGAGACTTCGGATGGTAGGGGTACTCCGGCACAGAACGACTTGGTTTTGTGATTAGAGCAAACGATACTGGAGTTACAAGGGGAAATTTAGCAGGTCCGTAACTTGGCAAACCTTTCCCTTACCCTGAATGTTCCCGACATCAACCAACAAAACGCCCAAAACTCAACACCTCCTCAAAACACACAAAACCAGCACCCGGAAAATCCTCCCGCACCTCATCAATACGCCACGCCTCCCCAAAATCCTAATCCTCCACCAGTACCAACTCCTCCATAGCATCATCACCATCCGACCCAGTACCCACAAACTACCACATACCACACCCCTCAGAATGCACCACAACATAGTCCTGACCCACAAAACTCAACCAATGACCACCATTACGCCCAGATTCTCGGAGTCCACCAAAGCAATCCCATATATGTGGAAACCTTACCCCACACCCCACAAAAAACCCTATACATACCCGAATCCGCCGAGAAGGACCTGCTCATCAAGAACATGGCAGAGGAACTCAAGAAACTTATCGGCAGGGTTCAAAATATTGAAGGGGCAAAGGCGTTGAGGGTTTGAATTATGAAGATTTGTGTATTCAGCCAGAGGTAGAACTGCCAGAGAGTTATAAAGCTCCCAAGTTCGAAATGTTCGACGAAACAGGTGATCCGAAGGTGCACTTAAGAACATATTGTGACAATCTTGTAGGAGTTGGTAGGGATGAAAGAATCTGCATGAAGCTGTTCATGAGAAGCCTCAGTGGAGATGCTCTATCTTGGTACATCAGTCAGAACCCAAAGAAATGGGTTAATTGGGTAAGCATGGCATTGATTTCATGGATCGGTTCAGGTTTAACATAGAAAACGCACCAGACATTTTCTACATCCAAAATCTCAAGAAGAAGCCAACGGAAACTTTCCGTGAGTATGCTACTCGGTGGAGGTCTGAAGCTGCAAAAGTAAGGCCAGCGCTGGAAGAAGAACATATGAATAAGTTCTTCGTCAGAGCTCAGGATCCGCAATACTACGAAAGATTGATGGTTATTGAAAACCATAAATTTTTCGATATCATCAAGTTGGGAGAGGAATAGAAGAAGGGATCAAAAGCGGAATGGTAACAAATTTTAAAGCACTTCAAGCCACAAATAAGGCCCTGCAGTCAGGAGGTATCTCCAAGAAGAAAGAAGTAGGTGCAGTAATGGTAGCCCAAGGTCCGAAGTCACCTCTCACATACCAAACACCTCCACCCACATATCAGCCTTCACCTTCCAGATACCGACAACCTGCCACCACTTACCATACCTATAACACCCAACCCGCATACTACCACTCACCTCCAGCCCGCCAAACTATCAAAAACCTAGACCAAATTTCGACCACAGACCACCCAGACAATACACCCCAATTGCTAAACCTATAGACCAACTGTACGATAGGCTGAAGGTTGCTGGTTATATCACTCACATTTCCGTTGTCGCCATGGAAAATTCCTCTCAATGGGTAGATCCAAATAAGACATGTGCCTATCACTCAGGCATAAAAGGCCATACTATTGACGAGTGTCGTACTTTGAAGGATAAGATTCAGACATTAATCGACACTAAAGTCATACAGGCAAAGGAGGTTGCACCCAATGTCCGTAACAATCCTCTCACGGATCACAGAGGAGGAGGGGTAAACATGATAGAGACCGATGAAGAATGGGACTCAAAGGGGTTAATTGGACTCATTCGAGAAGGGGATAATCCTGAAACATCTCTAGTCACTCTCACAACTATCATGGTACAAACTCAGGCACCAATTGAAGTTGAGGTAGCTGTACCAACTCTGTTTGAGGTTAAAGTAACAACACCCTTCACCGTGATGGTAAAACCTACACCGTCTTATAAGGCTAATGATATACCATGGGATTATGTTGCAGAAGCAAGAAGGAAAGGAAAGGGGGAAATAGAGGAAACTGGTGCAGCACAAGGTATGACCAGAACTGGTAAGGTTTACACGCCCAAGCATTTGGGGGGAACAAGTAAAGAAGCCGCTTCCAACAGCCCATCATTAAAACCGGTCCGGATGATCTTTGGAGAAAGGTGCAAGCAAAGGAGTATTCTGTGGTTGATCATTTGAACAAAAACCTTGCTCAGATATCCATTCTATCACTACTGCAGAATTCTGTGCCACACAGGAATGCGTTGATGAAAGTGTTGAATGAGGCTTATGTATCCAACAACATTACCAGTGGAGAGATGGCCAATATAATAGGACAAGTGTTGGAAAGCCACAAGATCACTTTTCATGAAGATGAGCTACCACCCGAAGAACTAGGTCACAACAGGGCACTGCATATCACAGTGCAGTTTGAGGATAAGTTCATTGCCAGAGTTCTGATAGATGGGGGTTCGAGTCTTAACATATGTTCACTAACTACTCTGAAAATATTGGGTAAAGGCATACACGAGATACGAGCAGGAAGTATGAATGTGAAAGCATTTGATGGGTCTCAAAGGGCCACAATTGGGGAAACCAACCTCAGCTTACAGATGGGCCCAACCTAGTTTGCTGTTGAATTTCAAGTGTTAGACATATTTGCCACCTATAACCTATTGTTGGTACGACCTTGGATACATGTCATTGGGGCCGTAGCTTCTACTCTACATCAGGTCGTGAAGTTTGAGTGGAACCATCAGGAAGTGATCATTCATGGGGACGGAAGTAATTCCATTTACACCTGTCAAATTGTTACGGTCATCGAGAATAGAAGAAAGTTGGGTGGAGAAACATACCATCGCATCAAGCGCGTCAACGCAATTGAAAAGGATAAATGGTGGAGCAGTAAGATAGAAGGCATATTGGCATGGACAAGGTATGAGCCTAGCAAAGGTCTCGGTAAGAATCTCCAGGGGATCACCAAACCAATACAGCTAAAGCGTCACGGCAAAACATTTGGGCTTGGGTATGAATACACCTGGCACGAGTATCAGAATTGGTCGCCATCATGGCATGGTCCTTATTACCCTCTAGAGCAACCAGTACCACATTTGAGCCAGTCATTTCACCAAGCTGACATGATGTGGGAGTCCGAAGAATATGAAGTTCTAGCCGGTATAAGGAATCTATTTCTGGATAATTAAGACATGGATTGCAGTGCGATAGTTGAGGAGGAGGAGGAAGGCCTCATTATTCAGTCCGTGGAGAAGGGAGATATTCTCAAGAACGGACTGTTGCACCATCAAGGGCCCATCGAGTTCCTGGATAGCCTGGCAATTAGCATCATTTATTTTAAACGCTATTTTTATGAGCATTTAAGACATTTTCAGTATTTTGTTTTAAGCATATTGTGTTTGAAATAATTGCTCGGGTCATCGAGCCGTAACTGTTTGACGTTTTCAAGATTTATCTAAATGCATTGTTGTTTTTAGTATTTATTATTATTCTTTACGTTTTTTCTCTACAACTTTATTATTATCTATCCCGATGAACTTACGACTATGGCATGTAATGAGATAACGCAACATAAGGATAAAGATTCAGAGGATCTGGAAGAGGATATAATGCCCGAGGAAATTGTCAGAGAAGTGGAAAATTTTGAAAACAAGCCTAAGTCCAATTTGGATAAGACTGAAACAGTTAATCTAGGAGACTCCGAAACAGTCAAGGAAACATGTGTAAGCATTCACCTATCACCATCAGAGAAAGAAGAATACACTCGTTTCCTGAAGGAATATGAGGATATCTTTGCATGGTCCTATGATGATATGATCGGTTTGAGCACGTCCATAGTGGCTCATAAACTACCTACCAACCCAATGTGTCCGCCGGTAAAGCAGAAGCTCAGAAAGTTCAAGCCAGATATGAGTTTGAAAATCAAAGAAGAAGTCACCAAGCAGATCAAAGGTAAGGTTCTCAGAGTGGTTGAATATCCAACTTGGTTGGCTAACATCGTGCCAGTTTCGAAGAAGGACGGGAAAATCAGAGTATGCGTCGATTATCGGGACCTAAACAAAGCAAGTCCCAAAGATGATTTCCCGTTACCCAACATACACATACTGATCGACAACTGCGCCAAGCATGAACTCCAATCCTTTGTGGATTGCTTCGCGGGATATCATCAGATCTGGATGGATGAAGAGGATGCCGAAAAGATAGCTTTTATCATACCATGGGGGTGTACTGCTATAAAATGATGTCGTTTGGTCTGAAGAATGCTGGGGCCACTTATATGAGGCCCATGACAACTATTTTGCACGACATGATACACAAGGAGATAGAGGTATATGTGGATGACATCATCATCAAATCCAAGAAAAGTACAAATCACATAGCAAACTCGAGGAAATGCTTTGATCGACTTCGAAGTACAATTTGAAATTGAATCCCGCAAAATATGCCTTCGGGGTCCCCGCAGGAAAATTATTAGGATTCATCGTCAGCTGCCGAGGAATTGAGCTAGACCTATCAAAGGTCAAGGCTATCCAGTATTTGCCACCTCCAAAGAACAAGAAAGACGTGATGAGCTTCTTAGGACGTCTTAATTACATCAGCCACTTCATAACACTATCAACCGTGATCTGTGAGCCGGTTTTTAAAATGTTAAAGAAGGATGACGCAACCAATTGGACAAAAGACTGCCAGAATGCTTTTGACAAAATCAAAGAATATTTGTCCACACCGCTAGTCCTGGTCCCACCAGAACCTGGTAGATTACTCTATCTCTTCGTATTAGATGAGGCTTTAGGTTGTGTCTTGGGACAACACGACGAGATGGGAAGGAAAGAACAGGCCATATACTATCTGAGT
>AWOL01S0028498.1:32960-53474 GCA_000715115.1 Nicotiana otophora | reverse complement strand
AAGAGTTATGTCGACCGTAAAGTTCGTGATATTGCATTCATGGTTAGAGAAAGAATATTGCTCCGGCTTTCACCTACGAAAGGTGTAATGAGGTTCGGAAAGAAGGGCAAGTTGAGCCCTAGGTATATCGGACCCTTTGAAATTCTTGAAAGGGTGACTGAAGTAGCCTATAAGCCTGCATTACCACCTAGTTTATCAACAGTTCATCCGGTGTTCCATGTGTCTACGCTCCGGAAATATCATGGTGATCCGTCCCATGTGTTAGATTTCAGCTGAGTCCAATTGGACAAAGATTTGACTTACAAGGAGGAGCCGGTGGCTATTCTAGCCCGGCAAGTCCGACAGTTGAGGTCAAAGAGTTATCCTTCAGTTTGGGTACAATGGAGAGGTAAGCCGATAGGGGCATCTACTTGGGAGTCCTAATCGGACATGCAGAGTAAATATCCACACTTATTCACCAGCCCAGGTATCCACACTACCTGGGAGTCCCGTTCGAGGACGAACGTTTGTTTTAGAGGTGGAGAATGTGATGACCCAAAATTTCATCTTTAAATTTAATAAGTAATTATGTGTTTTAAGACCCCGAAAAGTACTATTTATCATTCCTCGAGTTGCGTGCTTAGTTCGTAAAATTTTTCGGAAAGTTTTCATGTGAAAAATGGATTAAAATGTGAAATAGAGCCTTACAATTCAACTAAGTTGACTTTGGTCAATATTTTGAGCAAATGGACCCGGATCAGTGTTTAGACAGTTCCGGTAGCTCCGTATCGTGATTTGGTACTTGGGCGTATGTCCAAAATTTAATTTGGAGGTCCCTAGCTCAAGTTATGGCCATTTAACGGAACTAGCAATATAAAGGCTAAAGGCTTCCAAGTTTGACCATGGCATTGACGTTTTGATATCAGAGCCGGAATGCGATTCTGGAAAGTTGAATAGCTCTGTTATGTCATTTATGACTTCTGTGCCAAATTTGAAATCATTCCGGATTCATTTAATATGTTTTGGCACAAAATTTGCAAATTTAAAAGTTTAAAACTCAAAGTCCGAATCGAGGTGTGAATTGCAATTTTGATGTTATTTGATGTGGTTTGAGACCCCGAGTAAGTCCATATTATGTTACGGGACTTGTTGGGATATTTGGATAAAGTCTCGAGGGGCTCGGGTGAGTTTCGGATAGGCCACGAGATATTTTAAACTTAGAAAATTTTGCTGGTATAACTGAACATGTTGCAGGCCTCTGATCTCGCAATTGCGAGATCAGGCATCGCAAATGCAAACCAAGAAGGTATGGCAATTGCGAGATTTTTATCGCAATTGCGAAGAAAGCCTAGGCCAGCAGTTCTCGCAATTGCGAGTTTATCTTCGCAATTGCGAAGGGCCAATTTTCGCAAATGCGACATAATCGTCGCATTTGCGAAGGCAGCGGGATTGTGAAGGGCATCACAATTGCGAGTATTTCTTCGCATTTGCGAAGCTGAGGTCGCAATTGCGACACCTGCAGCTGAACAAAATGACTTCTGGACGGGATTTTTGATTCATTTCCCAAATCTTCAAAACCTAAAACCTCAAGAGGCGATTGTGGGCGATTTTCACGGAAAAACATTGGGGTAATTGTTCCTTATCCTATATTGATTATATTTCATAATTTTATACTCATTTATATCATGAATCCGTGAATTTATGGAAAAACAAATCAGATTTTTCTAAAATCTTCTAAAAAATAAAAATTTAAGATTTGAAGGTCCATTTGATATCGGAATTGGATAATTTTTGTATGGCTGGACTCGTCTCGGAATGGGTGTTCGTATTTTGTAAGTTTTTTCGAGATCTAAGACGTGGGTCTCACTGCCAAATAGTTTAATTAATTTCATATTTTATCCAGCAAATTAGTAAATTCATATGGAATTAATTCCTATGATTCGTATTAAGTATGTTGAATTGTTTGTGAATAGATTTTAAGCTTTCAGAGTTAAATTTAAAAGGAAAAGTTGTGGTTGAGTAATTGATTAGAATTTGCAAAGCGAGGTAAGTGTCGTGGTTAACCTTGACTTGAGGGAATAAAACCCTTTAATTATTTATTATGTAAAATGCATGTGAGTGACGTATAGGCGAGGTGACGAGTGTCTATACGTCGTCAAATTAATTGTTGCATAATTACTTGAAAAATCATAAATTATTTTAAATCATGAATTAATTATTATAATAATTGTTTCTCTCGTATTCTTTGTCAAATATTAATTCTTGATTTCCTGCATTAATTGTTACATGCTATTTCAATTATGTGCCTTGATTGTTATTTGACATTTAGATTAAACTGCATATTTTCTCTCTGATTCCCATAATAATTTGCTATTTGCCTTTGTTTGTTTCATAATTAAATCATAATTATTGTATGCTTGTTGTCTTATAATTTTATATTAATTGTTGCATTTATTGGGAAAACTTCTTCTATAATAATTGGTAAATGAATATGTTGGAGGAGCGGGTTGTACGCCGCAACAAGATTGATTATAATGAATATATTGGAGGATCGGGTTGCACGCCGCAACAAAATTAATGATAATGAATATATTGGAGGATCGGGTTGCACGCCGTAATAGATTTATTAAAAGTCCATATTGGAGGATCGGGTTGCACGCCGCAACAGACTTATTTAAAAGTTGACGTACATATATATATTGGGGGATCGGGTTGCACGCCGCAACAGACTTGATTAAAATGAATATATTGGAGGAGCGGGTTGCACGCCACAACAGAACTGAATGTGAATATATTGTGAGAGCGGGTTGCACGCTGCAACAGAATTGAATGTGAATAAATTGTGAGAGCGGATTGCACGCTGCAACAGAATTGATGGAAATGATAAATGGCTATGACTGCTGAGTTGGCTTCAATTATTATAAATGAGTTACCTGATTTATTTCTATTATTTGTTGTTGTTACTAATATTGCGTACATGTTAATGTAAGTGATCCGCCTTAGCCTCATCACTATTTCGTCGAGGCTAGGCTCAGCACTTACCAGTGCATGGGGTCGGTTGTACTGATACTACACTATGCACTTCTTGTGCAGATTTCGGAGTTGGTTCCAGCGGCGTGCCATAGACTTGCTCGGATTTTAGCTATTCGAAGGAGACTTGAGGTATAACTGCATGGCGTCCGCAATTCTGAAGTCCCCATCTATTTTACTTTAGCTATGTATTTATTTTCAGACAACTTTATTTTATTCAGATCTTTATTTGTATTATTCTAGAAGCTCGTGCACTTATGATACCAATTCTTGGATGGTATTTAGGCACTGTTATTTTTATGGATTATTTCACCATGTTACAAACTTTGCTTCCACTTTTGTTTCCTTGATTATTAATAATTTAGAAATGGTTTAAAATTTGTTAATATTATTCTAACGTTGGCTTGCCTATCAAGTAAAATGTTAGGCACCATCACGGTCCGAAGGAAGGAATTTTGGGTCGTGACACACACCAAGTCTCAATCCCTCGCGGTTCACACCCACACGCTTATCACCTACCGTGGGTATCACTCCCAAACAATCACATGATGTCAAATCTCCGGATTTATACCCTCAAAGCCAGAGTTAAAACTGTTACTTGCCTTAATAGTGTAAAATCCTACTTCGGGATGCCCTCGTCTCGGGTCTCGGTATCCAAAAGCTCTGAATCTAACCAAAACCAGAAATCTAATATCAGTATAGGCTAAATAATAGAATTCCACAATAAAGGAAATATAAAAAGGCCATAATCCGAAATCAGCTAAAACCTGGCCCACATCTCGAAACCAGTCAAAAATGGCAGAATAACAAACCTCGCCCTCACCCGAGTCTAACCATATAAAATTCGTCAAAATCAGACTCCGCTTGGTCCCTCAAATCCTCACTTAAAACTCTCCAAAACGCAAATCCTAACTCTCTCAGTTTCACCCTAAACCCCTACTAATTTCATGGCTAATCAGTGAAAAACTATCATAAACGCGTGCAAATAAACCCAAGCAACTTACCTCCCCGATGTCTCGTGATTCTCCCTTGAAAAACACCGCCCCAAAGCTCAAAACCGTTCAACAATGTTGGAAAAGGGCAAAAACTCACGAAGTGTGCAATATATACCTTCTGCCCAGGCTTCTCACACCTGCGGCCTTTTACTCGCACCCGCGCGACCGCACCTGCGGTCCAAACCACCGCACCTGCGCAATCACTTAAACGCCTAGACTTTGCACCTGCGCCTTATTCCTTGTACCCGCGGGCTTGCAAGTGCGGCCAAGCTTGCGCACCTGCGCTCGATCCCCAGCTTCCAAAATTCCGCATCTACGACCACCTTCCGTGCCTGCGACCCTCGCACCTACGGCTCCCCTTTCCACAGGTGCGGAAACACCATAAAACTCACACTAGCAGATTTTCAGCAATTCACACCAAAACCAATCCGCTAACCATCCGAAATACACCTGAGTCCCTCGGACCTCAACCAATAATACCAACGAGTCACATATCAATATACGAACTAAGTCGAGCCTTCAGAACACTCAAAACGACATCAAAATACCAAATCCACCTCAGATTCAAGCCTAAGAACTTCTAAACTTCCAAAATTCGCCAACGACGTTGAAACCTATCAACCACGTCCGAATGACCTTATATTGTGCACACACGTCACAAATAACACTACGAACCTAATCCAACTTCCGGAATTCTATTCTGACCCCGATACCTAATTCTCCACTACCGACCAAAATCGCAAAATTTCTAACTTTTGCCAATTCAAGTCTAATTCTACCACGAACCTTCAAATTATATTTCGGATGCACTCCTAAGTCTAAAATCACTCAACGAAGAAAACCGAATCATAAAAATCCAAGTCCGAACTCGTTTACTCATAAATCATCTTCCGGTTGACTTTTCTAACTTAACTTTCTAACTAAGAGACAAAGTATCTCATTTCACTCCAAAACTACTCCGGACCCAAACCTACTAACTCGATGCAACTCAACAACACATAAATAAGCAGAAATGGGGAAAAAGGGGCTACAACTCTCGGAACGACCGACCGGGTCGTTACAGATGGATACTTTGGTACAATTTAACATCGGCCCCTAGGGGACGTCGACCCCACCGATAATCATGTTTATGACGTGCTGGTTCCTCTTGCTCGATCTACTTATTGGAGTCCCTATTCCTGAAAAGATTTTTGGCTCGATCACTCAGGAATTTTTGGAGGTGTCCGTTGTTGAATAACCGGGCTACTCCCTCTCTCAGTTGTCGACAATCTTTAGTTCTGTGGCCGTGAGTTCCATGATATTTACACATTAGATTGGGGTCCCCTTGGGCAGGATCAGATTGTAAAGGTCGAGGCAATTGGTGTCTTTGATGCGTCCGATGGCAGATACGATGGCAGCATCATCGACGTTGAAGTTGTATTCTGATAACCTTGGCGCTTCCTTAGGGCTGATGAGCCTGTCAAAACCGCTTTTGCTCATGAGCCCCTAGTTATTTTGTCCTCGGTCGCCTCACCTTTCACTTCTCATAGGGTTTCGTCCAGGCTCATTACATCTTAGATCTTCATTGTATAATTGATACCAGCCTCTATTCGATCTTGGTTCACGATCAACGTCTCTTTTTGATCTATCACTGGCTCTGACTGGATAAACAGACACGGAAGGGGCCCTAAGCTGATAATCTTCAACCTTGATTTTTGATTGGTACCGGTTATGGACGTCGGCCCAAGTTACCGCCAGATACTCTATCAGGTTTTGCTTCAACTGCTGTGAAGCCAATAAGCTTCGAGCATTGAGTCCTTGAGTGAAGGCTTGGATGGCCTAATCATCCGCAACCAGAGGTAGGTCCATTCGTTCCGTTTGAAACCGGGACAAGAATTCCCTGAGCATCTCGTTATCTCTTTGCTTCACTTTGAAAATATATGACTTTATGGTCTCGACCTTGATGGCTCCGGCGTGTTCTTTCACAAAAGCATCTACAAGCATAGCAAGCGAGTCGATAGAATTAGGACTCTCCGAATAGAATCATAGCTCCTTTTGACAAGGTCTCTCCGAATTATTTTCAGCAGGACGTACTCGATCTCATCATCTTCCAAGTCGTTCCCCTTGATGGTGCACGTGAAGGAGGTCACGTGCTCATTTGTGTAAGTTGTTCTATTATATTTAGGAATTTAGGGCATGCAGAACTTCTTTGGGATCGGCTTCGGAGCTGCGCTCGAAGGGAAAGGATTTTGGACAAACTTTTTGGAATCCAGGCCCTTCAATATCGGTGGTGCTCCTGGGATTTGGTCGACCCTGAAATTATAGGTTTCAATTTTTTTATTATTGGCTTCGATCTTTTTTCTCCCCATTCCACCCGTTTTGTTAGTTCCTCAAGCATTTTTATAATCTCGGGGTTGGTCCCGGGTTCAGATTCACTCGGCCTTTCTACGATTGGGTAATTTATGCGAGCGTTTTTTCATGATGGTTAGGGCTCGACTCTGCTGGGGGCACGGCTCTCGTTTTGCAACTGGGCTATCGCTGCTAATTGAGCCTGCAACATTTCGAAGATTACTCGTAAGTTGATTCCATCACCTTCACTGTCGCGTGTATTTCTGGCTACCAATCGGACTCCCCCATGGATGTTGTTCTTAGGATCGGTAGGCAGGTTTACATTGATAGCCACATGTAAGCTAGCGTCGATCGAGTCGGTGGCTAGAACTCCGTTGGGGTCGACATGAGGCACCTCGTTGCTGGGTGCCACATCATTGTTCTCACCATGGTGTCCAGACTCAGCATCCACGTTCAAAGGGGCAGATTGGGAGTTCGACATTTTAAGCCTTGACCTAAAATTAAAGACTTCAAAGAGCAAGTGAAAATAGGGTGTGTTATGGAAATTCATATCAAATTGCCACTATTATCCTTAGCCCCACGATGTGCGCCAAACTGTTTACCCTAGAAAACGGATAACGATTAAAATTCTTTTTAGTTTTAAGGATACATGGATTAATTCGATACAAACGATAAATTGTGTAAGATTAGACGGATAAAGGGGATAATAAATTATCAAACCACTTGAGGAAGGTGATACTAGACTTGACAACAACCTTACAGAAATTTCCGCCCCTCGATCCAAGACTCACAATGCCCAAGTACTGGTGAACAAGAACTGGAACTTTGAATAATAGAGATAATAATAATATATTCCTTTGATATGCATGTTACAGTGTCTCTAATAAATAATCAAACCCCCCTTTATATAGTAGAGGAGTTTTACCATAAGTACAATTCTGTGAAAGGTAAAAATTCTCCGTTTAACCAATCACTGGTTCTGTACCGATATGTGACAAGATCCACGCCGTGATATCCGGCTGGTCACGGATATCACGGCCTTTTGTTGGTCATGTTAAGTTACCTGGTAGTGTTTTCCGAGGTCTTTGGGATTCAAACCGAACTCGGGGTTATGGCCTCGATACTTCTCGAGATCGGGCGCTTTGCCCGGACCCCAACTCGAGGGGCTCCTGATCTCGATTTTGGTTCCCTGTCGTTGCGTCTCTTGCTCCGTTTGCTTCATCGGAAGACGAGGTATCTCATGGGCTCGATTTTACCCGTATACATACCTATTGGTCAATAAAATGTGTTGCGAATCATAAGGTTTCAGATTTAAATTCCAACTAAGACTAAAATACTAGGTGATATTTTTTTCATTTGTTCAAGCTTTCACTACTAGAAATTCGGTAAAAATCGACCAAAAAAACCGACCAACGTTGGTCGGTAATGGCTAAAAACCGACCAAAACGCGATTATTTACGTGTTGACGGTATTTTTATGGTCGGAAAGGCATACCGACCAAAGTTGGTCGAAAATTACCGACCAACTTTGGTCGGTCAATTATATTAAAAAAAAAAATATTGCAAAAAAAACCGACCAAAGTTGGTCGGTTTTTTCCGACCAAAGTTAGTCGGTATTTTAATTATATAATAAAAAGATTCACCATCTAAAAATCGAACCGGGGTCTGTACTGTGGCAGGATACTATTCTACCACTAGACCATTGATACATTTTGTTTTAAAACTGTCTTTTATTTGATTTATACTCTTTAATTGTATTTTCGCAAGAAAATAACCGACCAAAGTTGGTCGGTTTTATTAAAAAGTAAAATTACCGACCAAAGTTGGTCGGTTTCTTGAAACATAAATTTCGCGGGACACAAAAATAATTTTCCGCATTTTTGCGCTAAAGAAAACCGACCAAAGTTGATCGGTTTCGTAAAAAAAAAAAAAAAACATTTTTGAAAAAACCGACCAACTTTGGTCGGTCGACCTTGATCGGTTTTTGCCGAATTTCTAGTAGTAATTGATGAATAGAGTTACCAGGTAACGGAGCTGGTAGGATATAACAACTTTTCTCATGGAACTAGTTGAAGTGCGCATAACTTGGCTTGGACACTGATTATTAAAAAAAAAAAAGGGGAATCTAGGTTTAATATGTCATTAGATATAATGAACTTCTTTAACAGGCATTTAGGCAGTACGTTCCCTTGCATGTAAGTTTTACTTCTTCTTTTTAACGCGAATGCGTGAAATTTTTTTTTGACAACGAACTATGATAAGATTTGAATTCAGAATTACCTGTGTGGCCATTGCTTCTAAAAATGAAGAAAGTTCACTGTAATTAACTCGTCAAGGAAAACATGAGATAAATTCTGATTAATTCAAACTTAGGATTTCTGGTACCAAGTCCAGCTAATTTTCCGGCATCCATAAATAAAGTCATAAATTCTGTCCAACTAGAACGACGACTTATTGCACTTATAGGATATAAAAAATTAGTGGTAATAATCTATGAATTCTTAAAGAAACAGGCTATGAATTTGGGAAGAAAATAAGAATAAAAGTAGCTAGGGGTTAGTGATTTTAGACTATAGACATAGGTAAATTCACTATCAATTCCAATAGGTGAGTAGTTCACATTAATTGTTACACATTTCGTCTTTTTATTTTTCTTTTTTCTTTTTTCTTTTTCCTACATTTATCCATATATCCCTTTAGCGTTTAGTTCAAACAAAGATAAAAGCACTCCTAACTAGATTACAAATTTACAGTAGTCAAATCCAAATTTTGTGATTAGGTAGCTTTTCATTTCAGCTACCTAACTTAGTTTGACCCTTCAAAGTTCAAAATCATAACTGCACAGTAATTTGGTGTAATTTGTAGATCCACTTAACTATTTGATTGACATGAAGTAGTATGTCGTCTATAAAAACTTGTCCTTGTCCTTTTCGATAAACTATATATAACAAAGTAATTAATTCAATGATCTTAAATTAGATACCGATAATTAAATTTTTTTATCTTGTTTTATTACTTAAATTAAATACATGATCTAAATCAGATCGTCCAAGTTATTCATTGCTCTACTTGATAATGTAAAACGAGTGCATCCATGAATACTATATGCGTATCCTTAATTTTCCCAAAAAAAAGAGAAGAATGAAATGAAGGTCAATCAATATCAACCTATGCATTTATAAGTTGATATATAAAGAATTTATGCCATAAATTAGTTTAATATTATTGGGATCTGCTTCGGCCGAAGTAACTGTTAGTAACATTTTTGTTTTTGGAATATAGTGATTAATATGTTTTAGCTTGGAGCTTAGCAATCAGAATAGGTGCGAAAGGAACTAATTGAACTTATAACACATCCCCTTAATTAATTAATCCGTCTTGGTCTAGTCTTTAAAGCTTAATTACTATGACAACTCTTGTCGATTTAATTCATTAGTCAATTTCACAGGCATCAATGCTGAGAGCAAGAGAAAGAGATATCTCTTCTGCAACTAAAAAAAGGGTGAGAAATAGTTTTCGTTTCCTACTAAAAAAGATATTTAAGGAAAAAGGGTGTGGGGAAATTTCAAGCGTACACAAGGACGTTTTAGAGCATTTAATTTAGTGAGACATGCCATGAACTATTTTCCACTTTATTATCTGTCAAAAAAGTGAAGAATTATTTTACTCGAATTTAGAAAGCTACCCAACTAATTAATTTCTAACTAAAGATGGCCATTTATGTCTCCTCTAAAGAGAAAACAAAAATGGAAGACTATTTCTATATCTTCGAAACCAACCAGAATTAATGGCCACATGCACATGTTTATTTGTCCAGTTATTTCTTTAAGTGAGAAATATAGTAAAGATAAAAAGTAATCTTAAATATCGTATTTTCCCCCATAGAATATATCTCCGTTTGATTATGCAGTGTCATTTGATTCCTCTATTCTATATTTGCCGTTGATGTTTTACTTCGCCTTTATTTCCATGTATTTTCATGAAAAATAATCCAAGTTAATTATAGAAGAAAAAGTTTAGGGAACTACTATATTGATCTAGAGATTTAGATGTGCAAGACTAATTTAGACTACTATTACTGGAAAACGTTGATCCACTTCCATCGTCGAATTTTAGGATATGAGATATGAGATATGAGATTATTTAATTGGACATATCGTTGTTTTGTGTTAAATGCCAAATTAGTGTAACACAAGTTTATTCAAACATATTCGGTGCTCTATTATTTATCTTAAAATTTAAATAAACGCCAACTTGCATGCACTAAAATCAAAGTCATGAAAGCAAAAAGTAACTCAACTATATATATTTGTATCTCGAAAAATGAAAGTCTTTGAAAAATATTAAATTTTATCCTAAAAGTACGAGTAGGCTGTGACATGTATTAAGTTTTCTCATCTTTTATTGAAGTGGAACTGATCTTAAATTAAAATATCTGCTGCCAAAATAGCAAGGTATTGATGCTGATTTCTTGGCTCATTCCTATGTATTTCAGTGAACTCTTCTCCAGTTTTTCTTTTCCCTTAAAAACAAAAAAGAAAAGGATATGTTTTCTGAAGAGAAGTTGGCTAAACAAGATTTTGTAGTTGAGTTTGATTAGTCCAACCGACAGAATTTATGGACGAATTCGTGCTTATATTCTTCTTAACGCCAATAATATTAGTAGTTTTTTTTTTTTTTAAAGAGGGATGCAATACGAGAATTTTCCGGGGTCATTCATCCTAGTACTACTCTCGTCCAAACATGCTTAACTTCGAAATTCTGATAGAATCTGGTGTTAGTGCTGATACGATCGAATCCATATTAGTAGTTGTATATTCCAAACGAATTTATTTTATTAAAGTCAATCAGAGTAGGCTCCCATTTCTGCCTTTTTCATAGGTTTTGTCCTCATTCCTGAACAGTTGCTGTGTCCTTTTCTTTGGAAATTTGGACTTAAGGTGCATCAAATATGAATCTACATGTCGCTCTAGTATATATAGTGGTGTGGGACTGCCTAAAATTTACGTAGACAATATATTTCAGCTATATTGTAAAACAAAAGATTCATAGTAGTTATGGAGTAAAGGGCAGTCCAGTCAGGGGCGGAGCTACGATAGTAGGTGCGGGTTCGGACGAACCCAGTAATTTTTTTCGGAACCCTGTATTTGTATTGAAATATTTTACTAAATCTATATAAATATATACTGCCGAACCCAGTAACAAAAGGGGTCTTGGTTTAACGATAAGGGTTGTGGGTTCGTTGGGAAAGATGGAGGTTCGATTCCCCTTGAAAGCAGTTTTATTTTAAAATTTAGAACCCACACACTTAAATTCCTAGCTCCGCCTCTGAGTCCAGTGCACTAAGCTCTCGCTATGTACGGGGTTCGAAAAAGGGCCGGACCACAAGGGTCTATTGTACGCAGTCTTACCCTGCATTTCTACAAGAGACTGTTTCCACGGCTCGAACCCGTAACCTCCTGGTCACATGGCAACAATTTTACTAGTTACGTCAAAGCTCTTCTTCATCGTAATTATGGAGTATCTAGTAAATTTATCCGCGCTTCTCGCGGTCAAAAACAAATGAATTGACGATTTCTTTTTATATTTTTATAAATTTAATCGATATAGAAATAAAATTTGCAAGCTTTCACGTGCCAATAGGGTCCTCTTTCTATCTACTTCCTAAACTGAAGGAAAACTTCTATGCCTTAAGTGGAGAAGGGATTTCTTTCGCTCCTGTCGGGATTTGCTCGAAAAAAGAAGCACCTGTTTTAGTGACATAGGCCCATTTGGCCGAGAGTTAAATTTGAATGTATTGTATAAAAATTAATTTTATATCTAACACTTTCAAATCATTGATTTTACAGAAGCAGGGGACAACAAGAACAAAGCCAATCAGAGTTTAAGATATTTACCCTAGAGCAAATTGAATAACATATTTAAGATGATACTGTATGCAGTTGAGATGTAGTTCCAAAGTTGGTCATCATATGTTTGATTTCTGCATGTAAAGCATTTGCAAAAACCTTTACATATTTCCTATTAGTGTTTATAAACTTCTTTAAAAAAGAACTTTTAAACAAAATCCTTAAAACCTATGAATTATACAAAAATTAATTCGCTAACATGCAATATAAGAAACAACAACAACAACAATAACAATCCAGTATAATTCCATTAGTGGGGTACAATAACAATCCAGTATAATTCCATTAGTGGGGTCTGGGGAGGGTAGTGTGTACGCAGATCTTACCCCTACCCTGGGATAGAGGGGCTGTTTCCAATAGAAACTCGGCATCCTTCCCTCCAAAAACTCCCACCTTGCTCTTGGGGTGACTCGAACCCACAACCTCTTGGTTGGAAGTGGAGGACGCTTACCATCAGAGCAACCCACCTTGTCATGCAATATAAGAAATGCTAATTAAAAAAGGAAAAAAGAAAAGAAATACTAATTCATATAAACATTAGGACATGCGATTCTAATCTTTGTACACAGTGATGAAGCTATTCTCGTGAAGCTATACGTCAACCAAATCAAAATTCAAAATTTGCATTTAAAGTTTAATCCAACTTGCAAGTTTAGGATTTTTTATAAGCAAAATCGATCATGGGAACAGACATGCATCTATTAGAAGCAGTCCATTCACAACTCCTTATAATCCTCCACTCCATACCGAAGGTCAATAGCACAAAGCATGTAAATGGACACTGTAAACAAGATAATGAAAATGGAGGTGAATATCACCGTCTAGTGAAGTACCAAAATTTCTTGCACTCGAATTTGAAATTTCAAGAAAGATTTTGATGCCATTTATGGGTTGGATGTCTGAGACGAATTCAACCTTGGAAAATTGCCACTTTTTAATCCCGACGAGCTAGCCATAGGTTTTTATCATTGTTTTATCTGAAACCAAAAATAATTACGGTTAGAAGTTTAGTTCCAAGTGTATACGGGTAAAACCGGGGCTAATGAGCACCCCGATTTTTCTGTGAAGGCAAACAAAGCAAGGATATAACTACATGGAATCAAAATCGAAGCTAGGAACCTCTTATACTAAGGCCCGAACAAAGCGCTTGCCACCAGAGTCATCGAGACCACGCCTCCCGGATCCGGTTCGAGCTCCAAGATCTCGGAAAAGCATTACCAAACGGTTGCACATAACTAATAAAGGGCTGTGATATCCGCGCCCAACCGGATATCACGGCGCGGATCTTGGCCCGTATCGGCAACAGATAATTGATTAACGAAAAAGATGATATTTACCTTTCTTAGAATTGTATTAGGGATGAAACTCTCCTACTATATAAAGGAAATGATTTTTATTCAATGGAGGCACTGTAACACGCATATCAAGGCAATATAAATTTATTTTCTCTCCTTCTAAGTTATTCAAAGTTCTTATTTTTGCTCATAATTCTTCATAAGTATTTGGCTTCGAATCGAGGGCAGAACAATCACTAAGCTTAGATCTGAGCTCGGACTTAACATCACAATTGGTTTGGTTATTTATTCTATCTTTAATTCGCTTATCTAACGTTATTGATCACTTATATTGAATTGATCAACATATCCTTAAAACTGCGTATAAATTCAATTGTTATCCATTTTTTAGGGTATGTAGTTTGGCACCCACTGTGGGGCTAAGGATAATTGTGGTGGTTTGATACAAATTTCCATAACACACTTTTGACACTTATTGTTATCAATGGAGGTTTATATTGACGACATGTTAGTCAAGTCCCTGTGAGCAGAGGACCATCTGAAACATTTGCAGGAAACCTTTGACATATTAAAGGGATACAATATGAAGCTGAACCCGGAAAAATATGCATTCGGGGTCGGATTCGAAAAATTCCTCAGGTTTATGGTATCCAACAGAGGGATCGATATCAATCCCTATAAAATCAAAGATATAGAAGACATCACCGTTGTGAACAGTGTCAAGGCCATTAAGAGGCTAACCGGGCGTATAGCCACCCTGGGCATATTCATATCGAGGTCCTCAGACAAAAGCCAGCTGTTCTTCTTACTATCGAAGATGAAGAATAACTTTTGTTGGACACCGGAGTGCCAACAAGCTTTGGAAGAACTCAGACGATACCTTTCGAATCCACACCTTCTCCATACTCCGAAAGCGGATGAGCAGTTGTACCTTTACTTGGCGGTATCCGGGGTGGCGGTAAGTGGAGTCTTAGTCTAGGACGAGGAAGGTATACAATTTTCTATTTACTATATTAGTAGAACTCTAGGCGAGGCCGAAATAAGGTATCCCCACCTAGAAAAATTGGCGCTCGCTTTGCTAAGCGCCTCCAGAAAGTTAAAACCATATTTTCAATACTACCCCATATGTGCCGTAACCTTTTACCCACTGCGGAAAA
The DNA here is from genome assembly GCA_000715115.1 of Nicotiana otophora. Lineage (NCBI taxonomy): Eukaryota > Viridiplantae > Streptophyta > Magnoliopsida > Solanales > Solanaceae > Nicotiana > Nicotiana otophora. The sequence goes on along the minus strand of AWOL01S0028498.1, from coordinate 38,782 downwards.
TCATGCACAAATCCAAGCTCTCGGACCGGTTGGCCAAATGGGCAGTCAAAATAAGCGGGTACGATACCGAATATCGACCCCGAACCGTCATCAAATCACAAATTTTGGAAGACCTCGTGAATACCCGAAGTCGAAAGGGAATTATTGTTAACCTTGGGGATTACCTCGGGAGTTTGGAACCTCTTTACGGATGGTGCTTCAACATAGCCAGGCAATCTATTAGAACTATGAAATTAACTAATAACGAGGACGAGTATGAGGCTATGATTGCATGTATCGAATTGGCTAAAAGCCTTGGGGCCGAGGTGGTCGAAGCTAAGTGCGATTCCTTCATTGTGATAAATCAAATCAATGAGACGTTCGAAGTAAAAGAGGAACGAATGCAAAGGTATTTAGACAAACTGGAGGTAACGCTGCATCAATTCAAGGAATGGACCCTACAACACGTGCCCCGAGATCAAAATAGTGAGGTTGATGCTCTCACTAGCTTGGGGCCATCGGTTGATGATGATGAATTCAGTTCGGGAACAGTCGTACAACTCATGAAGCCGGTGGTGGAAGAAGGTCATGCCGAGGTAAACTCAACAAGTTTAACTTGGGATTGGAGGAACAAATACATAGACTATTTGAAGATTGGGAAGTTGCCCTCGGATCCTAAAGAATCGAGAGCTCTATGCACGAAGGCGGCCAGGTTTAGCTTGTCCGAAGGGACTCTGTTCAGAAGAACATTCGATGACCCGCTCGCCATATGCTTGGGGCCGGGTGATACCGAATACGTCTTGAGAGAAGTTCACGAAGGCACTTGCAGAAACCATTCGGGGGCAGAATCTTTGGTTCGAAAACTAATCAGAGCCGGCTATTACTGGATAAACATGGAGAAATATGCAAAGGACTTTGTACGAAGATGCGACGGCTGTCAGAGACACGCACCGATAATCCATCAACCAGAAGAGTTACTACATTCGGTCTTGTCCCCTTGGCTGTTCATGAAGTGGAGAATGGACATCGTCGGTCCCCTACCGTGGGCACCTGGTAAGGCTTAGTCCATACTATTTATGACCGATTATTTTTCTAAATGGGTCGAAGCTCAAATGTTCGAGAAAATCAGAGAAAAGGAAGTCATTGGCTTCATTTGGGATCACATAGTATGCCAATTCAGGATACATGCCGAGATCGTGTGTGATAATGGGAAGCAATCCATCATTAACAAGATAAACAAATTTTTCGAAGATCACAAGATTAAAAAGATCCTATCAATACCTTATCACCCTAGTGGGAACGGACAAGCGGAATCAATAAGCAAGACCATTTTTCAAAACCTAAAAATGAGGTTGACTGATGCCAAAGGGAAATGGAAAGAAATCTTGCCCGATGTCCTATGGGCATATCACACGACCTCGAAGTCTAGTACTGGGTCCACCCCATTTTTATTGGTCTATAGTGCCGAAGTATTAATACAAGTCGAAGTGGGAGAACCGAGCCTCAGGTTCCGATATGCGATCGAAGAATCAAACAGTGAGGCCATGAGCACGAGCCTGGAACTATTAAATGGAAGGCGTGCGGCCGTCCTAGTCCAGTTGGCCGCTCAGAAAACAACGGATAGAAAGATATTACAACCGAAGAGCCAACCTCTGATACTTTAAGATCGGGGACTTGGTGTTAAGGAAAGTAACGCTGCACCCCCGGAACCCGAGCGAGGAGAAGTTGGGACCGAATTGGGAAGGACCATATCGAGTCGTCGAGATTACCAGCAAAGTCTCGTACAAACTCGAAGCAAGAAATGGTGTACAACAACCGAACAACTGAAACGCGATGCACTTAAAGTGGTAATACTGCTAAGGTGCGATCTGATTTACCTTTTTGATAATATTATGAATCGGACTAACACTTGAAGGCAACGGCCAAGGGAGAATGTGACTATGAGGTCTGAAAGCACGCGTTACACTCTTTTTCCCTTGAACCAGGTTTGTCCCAAATGGGTTTTTCGTAAGGTTTTTAACGAGGCAACAGTAAATCGTGCTAACTTAGAATCGAAGGTCGATCTCAACCGGAGTAAATGGGCATTCGTTTCGCATCAATAGTATCCGAGCCCTCTCAAGATCGACCTCGAATACTGGGGGCCATTACCCTCGGGTTAAAGTTCCTAGCAAGGAAATAAGGAAACTTTGTACTCGAATAGCTAAGGCTCGGTAGTTAGGATTTATTGTAAGGACCAAACGGTCTAGTGAACCGTGCCCATATAGTACACCTTAGCCATGATACGCGTTTTTACACGCTTTTGATCATGTACTTTACGCACAAAAATAAAATAAAGTTTCCACCTTGCTATTACATATTTTTGCCTCTTAAATTCTAGATACTAAGATCCCAAGGGCTACCCCTATTCTGGGACTACCAAACCCAAAGGCTACCCCTACTCGGGGACTATCGTCCGAAAAAAGTTCGGGCAACTCAGGCTACCAAATACCGGAGGTACCAAACCTATTAGGCGGTGCCTAAATACAAAAGGCTACAACCACCCTAAACAACGGCTCGAAGATGTCCGAAACTCGTAATCAGAACATAAGGCCTTTATAAAATTTGAAATCTGCTAAAAGGTTACCCTCGGCAAAAGCATCATCTAAACACACTTAAGCATCTTGAAAACATTTTCGGTCCGAGTTTTTAAAGCTTCAAGCAAACAAAGTTGTATTAAAGTTAGATTATGTTCGAACTTCTGAAAATAAGACGCCCTTTAACTATATTTGATTCTAAGCTAAGGCATTAGAAACATTGTAAGAATAAAAATTATGAAGAAATGCTGAAAAAGTAAAGACTCAAAATTGCGAGAAAGGGAAAATCTTATATATATTCCGGAATATACTTACAATGACCCAATAAAAACGACCTCAAAATAAGCTAAAAATGTACATAAGTCAAAAACTTAAAAAGCACTAAGGCATCTAGCATCTACGCTTAATCTTCACCAGGGCCCGACTCGTCGCCAGAGCCGTCGGAGTCCTCCGAGCCCTCGGAACTCTTAGAGCCTTCAACACCTTTAGGCTTGTACAGGTTCTTCGCCTCAACCTCAGAATTTTTGGCTTCCTCGATCTCAGCCGACAGGTCGATAACCTCAGGGGTGGATCGTTTTGAGGGTCTCCCTTCGAGACAGCCGCCTCATATATCCGGCCTTGGTCTTCAGGCGGTTATCGGCTGCTTCAACGTCGGCTTTGTATTGGGAGACCATCTCTTCGGCGTCGGCAGAGGTTACATCCAACTTGGACTTCATTTTCACGTACTCTCTACCGAGGGCGTCCCGCTCTACGACGACCGAGCTCAATTATTCTCGGAGGTCATCATTCAGCTGGGACCACTTGTCCGGTTTTTGCCTTTGCCAGCTGAAGTTGGACCTCTACCAATGCCAGATTTGCCTGGACGGTTTCCTTCTCCGAAGCCATCAAGTCCATTTTTCTTTTCCACCCATCAGCCATGGCTTGGACCTCGTTCATTTCAACTCGGAGTTGGTCGATCTTCTATTGGACCTATGACGTTTTGTCGTTAGTCACCACGGCTAAATCCTCGTTTTTAACTTCAAAGACCTTTACCTTTTCGACCAGGTTGGCATGTTCCCGCCTCAGGGTCGAAGCTTTCTTCCGAGCCCTTTCTAGCTCGGCCTGAAGATCCTTCATGGCCCCGTCTTGTTGCTCACTGAGGAGCTTGTACATATTCGTTTTTTGAGCCTGCTCCTTGAACTCGAACTCGAGCTGGTTGATCTCGGAGCGGTATCAGAGACATCTCTCATGGTGAAGAACCGAGGCCTGTAAAATGACGAGAATAGTGAGAGACACCAAAACCTAAGTGAAATTCAAAAGGGAGTATTGGTGCCTTACCCGGTTAAGCGCCTACTGCGTCTCGTTGAAGAGACTCAATGTGCCCACCTCGTTCATTTTTGCCTGGTCCTCTTCGGTCACCAGACATCAGAGGTAACTGGCTATGCCCACTGGAGCAAATAAAACCCGAGCATCCTCTGGGGCCGTAAGAATAATTGTTCTCTTGCGACCAGGGTCCACACTCAGAGCAGGAAATTGCTTCACCAATTTTGGGCTCGAGCTCGGCCTGTCAGTTTCCGAAGGCACGTCCTTCTTTGTGACCTCCAAGTCGCCCAGCCCGGTAAAGTCGTCTAATTTAGACATGTCCACGCCATGAAAGAAGGAACTGAGGGGGTTATCTGCACCTCATCCCCTTCCAAAGGCCTAAGTTTGGTGGTCTTAGGCAAACCTATAAAAGAAAGAAGAAAGGGCGGTATGATGTGAGGTAAGAGCACAGTAATACTTATTCAGAGGAGAACCTTATCGTGAGAAAGGGCCTCCCATCGGCCCTTCCAAAGCTTGCGCCATGAGTGCTCGAAGTATGTCATCTGTTTGCAGATGCCTTCGATCCACTACTTGAGCTAGGGGACCACATTTGAAACCTCGGCCACAACTGCACAACCACAAATACGAATGATGAGAAAGGAAATGAAGAAAAATTGACACTTAAGGAAATGTTGCAATTACGAGATGCATTCCACTTCTCGGGGAATGGCATGAACTCGGGAGGGATCAAGTCTTTAGGCTTCACCCAAATGAAGTGCCCCTACCAGCCTCGGTCTCGATCTTCATCAATAATCGAAAAGGGAGCCTTACTGGCCTGGCGAGTGAGCTTGATTAATCCCCCTCGAAAAATTCGGGGACTGTATAGACGGAGCAGGTAGTCGAGGGTGAACTGACGAGACTCGGTGTTATTCACAAAATAACGGAGGAGGATCACAATCCTCCAAATAGATGGGTGGATTTGCCCGAGGCACACTTTGTACCTCTTGCAGAAGGCCAAAATCACCGAGTCTACCAGTAAGTGTAAACACTTAGGTACCCCTTCACGTGGGTAGTAATATCATCTTCAAGCCGGGGGACCACTACATCCTTGCCTTCCCATTTGCAGTCCTCTCGGACCACAGGAAGGACATCTACGGTAATGGAGCATATATATCTGCATGCTCCTTAGCCCCGGTCCTGTTTGGATTAGGGCTTCTTGACTTTGATGTTCCCCGCAATTGAGCAACCCCCTTTCATGGGAGGCTCGGAGGCAGCCACCTCGGGAACAACCGCCTCGAAAGCAGCCACCTCAGCATTTGTGGCCAGGTGGGAAGATGGAGAGGCAACCTGTTGAGGAACTGATTTGCAAGTTTTAGCCATTGCTATCTGATAAAGTTTGAAAATGTAAAGAAAAAGTATGAAGGTTTGAAGGAACAAGTTTGAAGGCTGAACAGCATAGTATGAAGATTTGAAGAAAATATAGGTAAGAACCTAAGAACAATTATAAAGATTTGAAGATCAAAGATGAAGATATGAATATTTAAAAGAAGTTGATGATAGCTAGAAAATTCGAAGGTGGAAGCTTGATCGGAATGTGGAAAAAGAGCAAAGCTTTTATAGGGGAAGTATGCAACGCTTCACATTCGGAGGCAACCAACCGATGGTTGAGATATGTCCGAAGTCAGAACGACACGATTGATGGGACGTTTCGACTGCTTTGTCGTTTCGGTTGTAACGTACGAAGGAAGAAACCGGCAAACATTTATCGCTTCTCATCATTTTGGCAAACTTACCCTCTCAGAAATGAGGGGACTATCTGTACACGGGTAAAATCGGGGCTAATGAGCACCCCAATTTCGCGGTGGGGGCAAACGAAGCAAGGACATAACTACATGGAATCGGAATTGAAGCTAGGAACCTCTCGTACTAAGGCCCTAACAAAGCGCTTACCATCGGAGCCATCGAGACCACACCTCCCCCCCCCCCCCC